>JABCJW010003367.1:0-10251 GCA_013184375.1 Fusarium newnesense | reverse complement strand
GCTCTAATAGGCAATGGGTAAGGGGTATGCCGGACGAGTGTGGCTTGGACAGCAAAGTGGTCGGAGAGGGAACAAAGGAGATCAGGATGTCGCTCAGTCATTGAAACATGAGCCGACTTGACAATCCAACCAGGAGCGGTAGCAGGAGCATCGGGGTCGATACCTGTTGAGGCAAAGATGTAGTCGAGTCGCTGACCTTGAGGATCAATCGTATCGGGTGGGACCTCGCAAAGATCGCCTCCCTTGAGCCGGTTCTGCTGGTTTTTGTTCCAGCGCCATGTATTATAGACGGAATTGCTAGTTGCGCCATTCTCGAGAAGATTAAAGTCGGCTGTCGGTAATGGCCGATGACGATCCTTCTCAGATGGATGGTAGGCAGGACCAAGAGCGCTGTCAGGGTGTAATTTGCGCCAGACGTCATGGACAGGCGCATGTGCTGTTATTACACGGTGAAATATGGACAAGGGTAACATGTTGAAATCACCCATTCCGATAACGAGATGTCCACGTTCAGCAGCGCCGCGTAAAAGCTTTGAAATCTCCCATGACTGCGCAACTCGATGACAATCGTATGTACTCACGGGTTCGGGCTCGTATGGGGAGTGAGTCTAAAAATTCAAGTCAATTAACAAGCTGAAAAGCGATATAATAGATTTAGACTCACATGTGTGTTGAAGACCTCGATAATATCCTTTCTCCTTGGCCCAAAGCGAATTTTGGCGCAAGCAACACCCTTGCCTACATACCAGTCTCCTCTCCAAAATGCAGTTGGTCGTCCATTGAGGGGATACTTGAACATGGTACTCTCCTCGATCGGCCAGTGACTCAAGATGGCCAGACCGCCACCAAAAGCACCGCTGTGGTAGAACTTTCCATAGGGGAGAACCTGGCGAGTGTGATGCCGAATGGCTTGGTAGTCCTCCTGTGTAAAACATTCCTGCAAGGAAACGATATGTGGTGTAGGAACAGCATGTGCAATTCTATGACCTATCTCGTCGAGTCTTGCAACTCGCTGGGTCGATATGTAGCGAAGACCCCAGCAGTTGAGGGTCAAGAGGTTGATCTCAGAGGGGAAATTATGAACATCATCATTGTTGACGGCAATGGTGGAAGGCGTTGTGACATGCTCAGCAGCGTCACTTGCCATGACCATGGCGCCGGTGGAGTATGCGGAAGTAATGGTGACTGATATGTTTCGTAAATATCAGACCGTCGGAGAAAGAGGGTGAGACAAGGGACCGGGCATGGGACAGGTTTTGGATCTCAGGTTGGAGAGTGGAAATATTGAACGTGGCGCGATGCCTCGGCTGCTGGAATTATTAGTTAATTAGATGAGGGCACCGGCCAGGTGTCACTGCTATTAGTTGTAGAGCCTAAGAAGCGTAAAACGACGATAGTACAAATTAGTTATGATCGAAAGCCAAATTCTAAAATGAGGGAGACGGTCACTGCCAGGAAAAGGAGACGCGACGCGAAGGAGTCTAATGTGATAATTTACCCAACACCAATTGAACCAATACCACGCCTCCTTCTTGTTTGGGAACACTGCCGGTACTTGTGGTCACCCGGACCATCCGCTCCAAGGAGGGGCCGAGACCTGTGGGGCTGATTACCGAACTGGAGGTCTACATACTACCGTAAGTTAGTAAGGTAAGTAGGTATAGATGTGGCAGGGATTAGGTCAAGATGCCAAAACAAATTCATCGTATTGCCTCCTGACTGTAAACTAACCGAAGTCTTTTTTTTCTCTTAGGATCAAGGTCCTGAGTTTTCTTGCCCCCTCTAGTTTAGGTAGGCGCTCTCAACGGCTTCAGCTCTCGTTTTGAACTGAGATAGAAGCTTCCAGGAACCCTACAATTCCACCGGTAAAATAAAGTTACTGTACTATCAGATTCAGAGCTTCATCCTTCTCCTCACTCTTATTCTTACACTCAATCTCAGCTGCCACATGTCGAGCTTCATCATTGGTTCGATACCCCTCATCGAACTTGAGAGGCGTCATGCGTCATTCTTGGGTATCCATCATAGAACCATCTGGTAAAGTCCAGACATGTACGGAACTCTTCACTTGTAGCCATTACTGCCCAGATCTATATGACCTCCTCATGTGTGGTTTAACCGACGCCTATAAGTTTCATTAAGAATATTATTCTTTTGATAGTCATAACCTTCAACCCGTAACTGTTCATCCACATTCGCAATGTCTGTAGTCTTTGAATCTCTTCTCATCAAGTTCAAACCCATCCTGGTTGAACACCCCGAATCCCCTCCGGCTTCTTTCTCATCTGTGACCGATCACCTCAAGTCAATTCCTGGGGTCGAGTCCGTTTACCTTGGCAGGCCCCTCGAGAAACCTGATTACTGGGTTCTGGGTGTCCGTTGGGCCTCGCGCCCTGCCTATGATGCCTTCGTTTCCGGCTCTGCTGCCACGGATTGGCATGCCTCTTTGCGCGCCCTGCTGACTGAGCACCCTATCGTCAGTCCCATCGCAGAGTATACAGGCCATGCTGAGCTCGCCCTACATGCACCCATTACAGAGGTTTGTACTTGCTGGGGTGCTGATGAAACCTTCACGGAGGATAACATGAAGCCATTCGCCGTTGCTTGTGACGAAGGTGGGTTGGCTGGGCTTCATGGCTTGGCTTATGGCGAATTTGTACAAGGAGAACATGAGAACCCTTCAGTTATTCCAGGCCGAGCATCCAGGCTGCTGATGGGTTGGGATAGCAAAGAGGCCCATTTGCAACACAAAAACAATGGTAGTGGTAAGTCTTATTTCTTGATGTTGCGCCATTAGTACTGACTGAATTGCACCAGTAATTGACGATAACGTATACTATCTGCTTGCTCGGAACAAGAGCCTTGAAATAGTGAGCAGTCTAGGAGGTTTATAGAGAGAACCTGAGTAACTAACATCTCATGTAGTATCATGTCCCTTTCAAAAAGCTCTGAGAGACTCAGCTTCACGCCCAATGCTTGCAGATAATATCAGATTGTTATTGAATTAAGTAGAGAACAAAATAACACTGAGTCAATGCGCCGTCGAAAATCAGATACCTTGAAAGCTGTCACTTGTCAATGTGAGGCTCTCTCTTCCTGCCAATGAGCCCCGTCTTGTTTCCGTATTCGTCCCGATGAAATGCGATCCCGTCCTTGACACCATGTCTATGCCATTCAATCATCCTGCGACTTTTCTTACCCACCCTTGAAACTTCATCTCAGGTGGGTGGAATGGTCTTCTCAAATTTCTGAACTGTACCCGGTGGCATGATATCGCCCTCATTTTGAACCTCCAAAACACACTGCAGCCTGCATCCTCCTTTTAGCCTCTTGATATCCCTGCGGATAGCTTTCTGTCCGTCCTATTCCGTTGATCGCTCGAACGTCATCGTAACGGTATCAAGAGTTAGATACGATGTTTCTCCGATTCTGTATTAGGATTTCAAGGTTAGAAACTTAATTATTGCTGGATCTGTTTTGCACCTCACCAAGTCGAGAGTAGAGCATGTACAATGCCATACGGTTACATTCCTCCGTTCCGGTAATAGTCACCAGTCGCTCGTTACTATTGTCCTGCGGTTCGTTGATCTTGATCACGCTATTGCTCATTTGGCGGATCTCGTTGATCTTCTGTCCACCCTTACCGATGATAGCACCAACCATGTCGTTCGGGATATAAATCTGCTGTGTGATGGGCCCGCCGGGGATGGCACCGCCCATGGGCTGAGCTTGGGGAGCACCACCATGAGGTTGAGGACCAGCATGAGGGGCCATGTGCGGTTGGGCGTGAGGAGCTGCGCCATAGGCACCTCCTCCCTGAGCACCGCCATAATGCATAGGCATGGCAGGGTTGGCCTGAGCAGCTGCGTGGGGGTATTGCTGAGGATAAGGCGCGGGTGGCATATGGTGAGATCGCCGGTCGTTGTGGCGGCCGTAATTTTCACTTCGTCCGTAGTGGCCCGAGGCAGGTTGGGGTGAGTAGGGAACGACTTGCATGCCGCCTGGGATCGAGCCAGCAGGGGCTCCGCTACGGGTTGCGTAGGCAGACGCAGCAGGACCTCCAAACCTATCGTTAAGCTGTTCGAGAAGGGTGCTGCCAACATAGTAAGTTGCGATATGGACAGCATCAGCGACACCCATCACTACCAGCGACCTCTCGCTTGACATGGGTAGACAGGAGTCAGAAGCGTTCAACCGAGCACCAGATGCCTCTTGGATCTCACGAATACGGGCACCACCCTTACCAATGATGGAGCCAATCAAAATGTGCGGAATGAGTAGCCGTAAGGGATACGTTTTTGAGGATGCGGTTGACGATTCGTTGAGGGGTTCGTTGTTCAGTGTTCGGATGATCAAGCCAAAAGCCTAAATTGATGTTAATTTGTAAACTATGCGTCAGGAGAATCATCATACCTTAGCTACAGCGTCCACTATACCGCTAACAGTAAGAATACGTTCAACGGCCCCCTTTTGGTAGTCGCTGACTGTACACTTAGCGTTGGAAAGCTTTCTGATGTTTGAAACATTCTCGCCCCCCTTTCCAATGACGGTAGCTGCCTCTGGGCTCGAGATAACAGCGCGAATATGAATCCATGAGGTCTCGTCATGAGCAGCAGCAGACGTTACAGCGTTGGATGCAGAGGCAGCAACTGTGGCGGCAGCGGCGGCCTTAGTGTCAGATGCATGGTCCAAAGTGGCATCGTCATCATCTTCAGACTTATGGGCTCCGTTGACCTTATCATGGTCCTCTGCAGGGAGGTCGGTGGGAGCTTCAGGGACCTCAACGTCGTCGTCGTGCTTGTTCTTGTCGAGAGCAGGTCGTTTGGCATCGGGCTGATCACCAGCACGTGAGGGCGAAGAAGCTTCTTCCAAAGGGCGTTTGGCCGACTGGGTTGGTTGTGTTGGAGAAGCAGACATATTGAAATCGTTATTGTTCACGCGAGTTTAGTCTTTCTGACAATCGACAATTTGAAAACGTCTCGTTCTTTCTATTGTTCGTCTTATATACACTCAGGGGTTTTCGAAGGAAAACGTGCTGGTGTAGTGACTCTCGCTGGGTGTGCTTCGGTGAAATACTCGTGAAGTGACTTATGTCGCGTAAAGACGATGCGTGTTGCGGGCTGAATGGAAGGAAGAGGGATTCGAGATTCGGGCTCAAGGGCGAGTTCAAGAACTCTTTCAGCGGGCGTCGAGTAATTACCCGGGAAGATCTCCTAGATATAGGCGGGAGAGGAAGGGCGGAATGATGGTCTTGTGATGCAAATGTTGAATGGTGGTGAGGATAGGTGAAGCGATCGATACTGGGACGGACTTCTTAAAAAGCAAAAAGAGGCAGTGCTCGGCTCAAACCTTCTGACCCGGACTCGAGGTTTATTGATCGCAAAAGTCGCCGGAGTTCTGAGCTCAAGCGCAGAATCTGGAGCACGAAGTATCTCGTCGCGAAGCGTCGGAGGATGAGAAGCTGAGACGAGAGAAGCAGGTTCTCAAATGGATCGGCGCGCGGTGTTTTAGAACTTTCGCTGTCGCAATGGATCCCAATACCAGGGAAGGACCAATCCAAATCAATTAGAAGCGAAAGAAAAACAGAAAATCTCAGAAACGATTACGAGGAATCTCTGAGAATGGAAAAACGAGGATCTCACGAGAGCAATGGCAGGTGAAAAAGGGGGAGAATGAATATGACACGACAAAAGGTCGATGGTTTGGGGTGAGGAGATGGGAGAAAGCCGGAGAAGTAGCCCTGCGAGGATCCGTCCTGGGTAGGTGCTAGGCATGGAGCGCTGAGATGTCACGTGCACTACCTCAATCTGGACTTGAAGCTTGGGCCACAAAAGCTCAGGCGCTCCACCTGGCGATGATACTACCTTCCATAGTAAAGGTACCTACTAGGTAGTAGACAATCGCAACCTACGATATAACTAGTACCTACCTCTGGTACTGGAACCTTCTTTTGATAGTCGAACAGGTTTCGAATATCTCATAGATACAAGTGAGATGACTGCGCTTGTCTCGCTATATCTGAAGACCTCCGATTGGTTGCATTTGAACAACAATTGCCTGTCTTGAACAGCTCCTTGGAAGGCGCGAAGTGACAGATCTTGATCACCTAAATCCGTACATACCTTAGGTCCCTCCATCCTCACAATTCTCAATTCTGCCTATGCTCCAGCAAAGTCAAAATTCTTGCCCATTACTTGAGGTAGCTGCGTGAATTTTACAACAATGGACCTCAGGTCGCAACCTACAGCAAAAGAGGAGTACACAGCCAATGTTAATCAGACATTGAGAGAACTTCAAGAGAGAGTCCAACAACATGAAAATGAGCTGGAGAAGGTTTGCACGCACCAAAAACCAACATTATACCAATGGCTAATTTCTTACAGCTTCGTTCGGAGCAAAGCCATCCCCCAGAGTCAGCGGCTGGACAGGCGCGTCTCATACAGGTGGCTCTCAAAGAGGTGACAGAGTCGGATCCCTTTCTCCCCTCGCCAGGGTCGCTGTTACCGACCCTGTTGGCGTTCCGCAAGACTCACCAGACCATTGAAGAGTCCAAATCCTATCTTGCCTCTCAGCGTGTAGGCCATGAACAACTGTTGCGTCAGCTTGAGGCGGATGAAGCGCGTCTCAAAGATCAAAATCTCCTTGGGGATGCTCTGACTGCACGTATCTTGTCGCTACGCGATGAAGTGGATGCGGGTACTCACGTCACCCCAGAAGAAGGGGCAAAGGAACTATTGCAAGAACTCAGAGCTAAGAAGAAGTCTTATGACAGAGAGACGTCAAAACTTATGAAGGTTCTCCTTCGATTCGTCGATAATCATCTGGCACCTATGCTTGCGGCAGAAGAGCTAGGAGGGCCTGTGGTTGGGGATCTTATAGGTATTGATGGAAACGATTTGGCCGCCGGGTTTAATGCACAGGGGAAACTAAGGAAACCAAAGGACAGCGATGATAAAGAAGATAAACGGCAACGCAGAATCGATGAGATTTGGGGACAGGCTACTAATGGAGGCACGGGGCGCCAGGACGAGATGGCAGCTGCAGCTGCAGAGATGAAGCAACTAACAGAGGAGCTTCTCAACACGCTTGCTGAAGCACAAGGTAATAACTCAGCATCATATGTGCAATTGTCGCGTGAATCTGCGGCTGCGCGGTTTTTGGTGAGATCTAAGGTTGCACAATTCCATCCTAGAGACGCAACAAGGCTCAGACTGGTGGATTTCGGGCGAGATCTGGAACCCTGAGTAGTAACAGATATAATGAAAGCCTCGAGAACAACCCCATATGTCTTATAGTTATGTTTCTGCAAAGTCACACAAGTGAATATCCCACCATTGACAGGAGTTAATCTCCCGATGGTGATAGTAGAGTTTAGAGCACATTATAATAATTTAGGATACCGATCATAAATTATAATTGTAGGCAAGCATAGGCCTAAGACTTCCACAATGATATCTGCACGGAATAATGTCCGGCACAGCATGCAAGCAACCTCTTAAAAATATGTTCTGATTGGCCAATTCTGTAAGTGATTAACACGCTAGATATGGAACGCCAGAAACAGCAGAGATGCCGGATTATCTCTCTGATATACAAAAAGTAGGTGTATTGACACTTGTAATGAATTATAATTATTACGATAGGCTTAAGAATACCGTGACAACATTGTTATTAGCTAAGGAAGACTACTACAGACCCCAGGCTATGTTAACCTGATGGGAGAGAATCGATATTCCTCGTGTTCTTGAAGTCCCAGGAGCGTTACCCACCCAACCGCGTCGCGTCTGTCCTGGCCCAAGCTGGTGGCCCTTAAACTCCAGCTTCGAATACAGTATCCACGACAATTGCTTCTCCATTCTCCCTCCTCATATCCAACAATGACCTCTGAAACTCTCGTCCCTGATAACTCTGGCGTTTCTTCACCTCCCGCCAAGCGTGTCAAGACCGCCGCTACAATGGAAGGTCCCCCACCACTGCAGATTAAGAAGCTTTCCGACAAGGGTCGTTTGCCCACTCGTGGGAGTGCCTTTGCTGCCGGCTACGATATCTACGCTGCTCGCGACACAACTATTCCCGCTCGTGGTAAGGCGCTAGTTGACACTGATATCAGCATGGCTGTGCCTGCCGGAACCTGTAAGTACATAGCCAGTTGAAGCCCTGATCAACCAGCTGAAGGCCAGCTACCTGACAAAGTGATAATACAGATGGACGCATTGCCCCTCGATCGGGCCTCGCTTCCAAGCATTTCATTGACACAGGCGCTGGTGTCATCGATGCCGATTACCGCGGTCAGGTCAAGGTCCTGCTCTTCAACCATAACGAATCCGACTTTGAGGTGAAGGAGGGCGACCGCATTGCTCAACTTGTTCTGGAGCGCATCTACACCCCCGAGGTTGTCGAAGTCCAAGAACTCGAGGAGAGTGTCCGAGGCGCTGGTGGCTTCGGCAGCACTGGTTAGATCGTCAAGGAGGATATGCCGACTTCTCTTCTGCCGAGTTTCATGAATTAATGAATTGGGGTTTGGGCCAATGCAATAGACCTACTGTACACAGTTGAGGAAGGCAGGTTATGGAAGAGAAGCTATCCGAGTGAATTATTTAACCCCGAAAGATAGATGGGAAACCCTTGAATGGATTCATGACCAGGCATCTATCCCACAACCTTTCTATCCATTTTCTATTTAACCTTTGCTGGTTTCTACTATAGTGGTCATTGTAACCTTGGACAATCCCCCTCTCATTAGATCTAAATGGCCTTCGCAAGGTATTGCGTCGCAGGGGAGCGTAAGCAGTCCAGATTCCTCACAAGTTGAAGCTCTGCCGCCTTGCTCTTGACGAGGTGCGCCTTAGTTTGGTCAATTCGATCCTCATCTTTCATGTCGTCCGTTGTTCGTTCAACCACCCTCTTCATGCCCTCGCAGGTCTTGGATAGAACCTCATGCATACTGCCTAGGACCTTTTCTGCAGCGCGTGCAAGGGGCAGTTCAACAGCCGATACCGAATCGTCGCTAAGCCAGCTGGCGGTATGCCGCAGCCGCTCGTCAGCATTGAAGACAGCCTCACGCATGCGAATTACCATAAGAGCGCCAAACATGTCGCCTGTACCACTGAAATAACAATCGATCGACGGGAAGACAATCTTGAAAAAGCGAGCTTTGCCAGTAGATGTCATGGTTGAACCAATAACAGAGAGATGCGAAGGCGGATGGTCTGGCGCCTCAAGGTTGACTGAAGTAATGACGACATGAGGAATCTTGTACTTGTCGTGGAGCACTTGGATAGCCTTTCGGAGACTGTCCATGTCATGGATTTTGACTTCCGAAAGCAGCCTTTTCGTAACAATTATTAGTCGGAATCTCTAAAATCTCGACAAATGCTCTAAACATACTCGGCCTCGAACTGGTTTGGAAGAATCAAATCCGCATCGTGGATGAGCCTCTTGTATGCTGGCACCACTTCCTCGGAGACGTAGATCTTTCCATTGTCTCCCATGACGGGATCGAGAACCCAGAAGAACTTGCCAGGTGCTTTAATTGACTTATCCTTAAGTTCCCGGCCTATCTTACCGACTGTATCGACGGCTTCAGCGCCTGGGATATATCCGGAAAGCATAACATCAAAATCATCCAGGTACGACTGTTTCAGTCCTTCCCAGAGATCCATGATCTCCTGTGCTGAGACTCTCGTTCCCTTCCATTGCTTATATCCGGTATGGTTGCCTTTACAGGTGAAGTCCACGAGTTAGAAACCTGGTTTATTATTTCACTCCATCGATCAAGATGGCATGAATACTCACTGAACTGTACGGTGTTGAGAGCTGCAACATCACATCCCAAAGACTGTAGCACAAAGACGGCAATTTTGTTACCGACATACCTAGTGCATGTGAGTCACTGCGACCCCGAGAGGAAAAAGATAGTTACCCAGAGACAACCTAAAGCAACGACCTATCAGCCTGGACTCAAGATGTTTGAAAGTGACAGAATATTTGATGGCATACATACATGGCTTGCCACAGCGAGAACCCGTGTATCGGGTATTGTTGGGGTGATGGACATGTTACCAAAAGCACCAGTTCAATCTTCGATCTTTTCTTGATATTCTGCAAGCGTTCTGAATAGAAGTCTACGCAAGCCTAGGTAGCCAAAGATTTTGTTTGTGTGAGAGATGTCCCTGAACAAAACCTCTCAGTCGGCGTCAGCGGACGATTCTGCGGTAGAATCCTAAAACACCGGAGCTTAGATGAAATGGG
>JABCJW010003365.1:0-10644 GCA_013184375.1 Fusarium newnesense | reverse complement strand
TGCTTATCAACCACGTTAACTAAATTGGAGTTTAACGTCATCTCAGCGCACTGACTATGACGGAATCTCTCAACACGATGAAATGTTAGTATAATTCATCACTATATTCTTACTCAACCTGCGCCACCTCGGCACGTGCACATATGCCATCAGTACGCAAAGCCCGTGTTCGAACGGGATGTTTGACTTGCAGAACAAGAAAGGTGAAATGCGACGAGTCAAAGCCCTTGTGCGAGAATTGCAAACGCGTGAACAAAGCTTGCGTGTACCAGCCACCACAATTTATCGGTTATTCGCAAAAGAACACTCCATCGAATCAGCACTCGGATGCGACATCCGATGTCCAGTCGCGACTGCTGGGCGATCCCGACGGCCGTATTGAAGATGAAAGGACTATGGATGTGAGTCCCAGAGCCTCTATAACTCCACAAATGCCCGACCCTCTCGTTGAGGCCTATGGGAGTTATTCAGCCTTTGTCTGGGGAGAATGGGGCGATCCGTTCCCCTCAGCAAACCTCGGACCAGAAACACAGCATCTCTTGCTACAGACAAGTCCTGGGCAGATATCCTTGCCTAGCGACATCTTCCCCGATCCCAGCTCAACCTACTCATTCTTTCTATCCGAGGTCGAGCCGCCATTCATAACACCATGGGACTCAGCGAATTGGACTATTGTAAAGAGACATCTATTGCACCTGGCAACAACTACTCCAGCCATCTCAGCAGCCATACAAGCTGTCGAGACACTGTATAAAAGCCTTGTTGACAATCAAGACATTTCGCCTGGCCTGTCGAGGTACTTTGCCGCCAAGTCTCTTTACCTATCTTTACAGGATGACCGAGCATCTGATCTTGAGCTCGTTCTCATTACAGGCTTCTTGTTGACATGCTTTGAAGTCGTCGTCCAGCAGGAAACAGTTCCTACTCTCCTCAAACAAGAAGGCATGCTGATCACTCGACTTGAAGAGCGTGCAGAACCTCAGACCTGGTCGCCTCTAGCGAGGAGGATAATCTCATGGCTGTATCTGTTCCATACCAAGGCGATGCATCTGGGAGGGCGCGGTATAGTCAGTCCCAAGGTCATTACGTTACTTGGAAAGAGTCTTCATATTTCATCATTGACGCAGTTAAGACTTGGGCCTGCTACAATCGAGGATGCGACAAATGATGCCATTCAGCAGGAGCTTTTTCAATTTTATGTCGCGTTTCAGGACATCAGCCTCCAGGTTTCCTGCTTGAATCGGCATCATCGATCACGAGGTACTCTGAAAGATGAGACAGATGTGGATATTATATCCAAAACCCTAGAACAACAGTTGCAGTACTTATGGGACGGGCGGCCTCTATTTATTGACGCGATGTTGGACGAAGGAAGCTTCCGAGGTGATTCTGGTAATGCCCAGTTCTCTAACCTGAAGCTCGTCGCCATTCTCTGCCGGATATGCTATCACGCTGAAGTCATCTACCACGCCCGCGCCTACGGTCGATCTCCGTCTCTTTCACCTACAATCCTTGATGCACGAGCAGCTATCAGACAAGCTATCGAACATATCAGCCAGGATCAAGCTCTACACCCAGCATTTATGTGGCCACTGTTCATGTACGCTGTCGAAACTACTGATACGGCAGAGTTGGATTGGGTAGTGGAGAGATTGAATGGCATATCGGATCGATGGTGGAACTCTAAAGTAATCACAGATCTTGCATCTGGCGTGGGACGGGAGCAGCTGAAAAAGGGCGAGAGGGTCGATTCGCGGTATTTCTGCTTAGAAAGATTTGGAACTGTACCTCCATATATATAAACAACAATCCGTTCCATAACTTTCCTCTTCAAATACATGCATCACCCGAATTCCATCCAATCTGTCACATTTAAGCCAAGAGATAAACCCTCGCCTCATAAGGTCCAAGCACTGGCTTTGCAACGGCATCCGTGTAATTGGACATCAAAGGTTGCAAGGAACCGAGTGATATGTCTTCGATCTCGGGCAAAGCAAGTTCCGACTGAGAGAGGTTTGCTACCGTTAGTGCCCTGGCACCAGTCTTTGAGTCTGTCTTAATAAAGGCCAGAAGATCCCGATGCGCATCAAGAGAAGTGAACGTTCCATACACAAAAAGCGACGAGTATTTCTTCCGAAGGTTGAGAATTTCTCGCCAGTGTTCCAGGACGCTGGTCTTTGTTCCAAGTTGGTCGGCAACGTTTATCTCACGATGGCTCTCCAGAACAGGCATCCAAGGAACCGCGTCGCTGCTAGTAAAACCTGCATTGGGCTTGTTATCCCACTGCATTGGGACTCGTGCGTGATCCCTTGCAACACGTTGAAGATTCTTGGTAGCTTCTCGAATTGCATCGGGATCATTGTTGGTACGTTGACGGACATGTTGTATGTAATTGACAGACCGCACGCACTTGTACTCATCGGCGGACCAGGCCTCAGGCGCATTGATCATGCCAATCTCTTGACCTTGGTACAAGAAGAGTGTTCCTGTCATAGTTGCCAGAACAGTCGCCAGCATCTTGGCAGCTCGCTCTCTGAACTCTGGGAGATCTGATGCAAAGCGGGATACTGATCTGCCTTGGTCGTGATTCTCCAGGAAGACAGTTGTCCAAGCCCCCGTCGTCTCTGGAAGCTTCTGCCATTTGGTGAGACAGCGCTTGAAGTCATTATTGTCGAATGGGATAGGCAGGAACCTGTTCCCCGGTGTTTGTCCCAGGTTGACTGTGTCGAAGTTGAAGACCATGTCGATCTCTTGAGACCCAGGCTCGGAACCAGGCGAGATGTACTTCAACACATCCTCCAGATCCGGCGTGTTTGGCAGCTCCCCCACCGTCATTATATCATATGGTGCCATGACCTGCTTCATTTCACTGAGATATTCGTGGATTCGAGGACCGTTTGCGTAATGGCACACAGCCGTTTGTGTTTCTTCGTTGGGCTCGACGACGGGGGCATCAGGAAGTCCAGAGACTTTGGAAAACTTATTGACGGTATCGACTCGAAAACCGTCAACGCCACGATCGAGCCAGAATTTGATTGCGTTGTCGTAGATCTCGCGTCGGCAGGCTTCATTCTCCCAATTGAGATCTGGCTGCCCGGAAGCATATACATGGAGGTAGTATTCTTGGGTCGTGTCGTCGAATGTCCAAGCAGGTTTGGTGAATTGGCTTCTCCAGTTATTAGGCCTGCATCTCCTGCCGTCGATATCGATCTTTGGCTGTCTCCAAAAATACCAATCGCGCTTCGGATTCGTAGTAGAAGATTTCGATTCGATAAACCAAGGATGCTGGTCAGAGGTATGGTTGATAACCAAGTCGAAGATGACCTTCATTCCTCTATCATGAATCTCTTGGATAAGGAGCTGGCAGTCTTCAAGAGTGCCATAAGGCTCATGGATGTCTTGGAAGTCGGATATATCATACCCCATGTCGACCTGGGGACTCTTATAATGGGGCGAAATCCAGATGATGTCGACGCCGAGATCTCGGATGTAGTCTAGCTTGGAGATAATACCGGGAATATCTCCAATTCCATCGCCGTTGCTGTCTCTGAAGGATGCAGGGTAGATTTGGTATACAACACCATGTTTCCACCAAATTGGTTCGTGGTGGTAAATCTTTTTGGTCATGGCGCGATAGATTGGAGGGGTTTGGGAGTGAAGCTTATTTGTTGTAATTTTAGCGCAATTGGCAACCCGAGATGATTTAGAGCAATGACTCTTCTACTAGTCGTTTTTTTTTTCTTTTTCTTTTTATGTGTTCCAGCTGGCTTCGTAATCACATGGCATGATATTAAAGCACCCGAGCGAAGCGACATGCTAACATCATTAGACCTTGTCGCTACCATTCCGTCCAATAAACTCCTCGAGCCGAGCTGGAAATTACCTTGAGAGTGCGACAAGTAGCAACAGTGTTTTCCCAAGAGTCTCATGAATTGCTCGCTTAGATCGCTTGATAGCTCGTTGCAGTTACCGATTACAGTTAATAATAATAAGCTGAGAGCTTATATCACCGCATTGAACTTAGCATAGTGGCCAGCTCGGCTACGTCGGCTAACCTGCCTCTTTCAGCTTAGTCTCAGACCTCAAACTCTTACTTCTCACCATGTCATAGATCCCCATGGGGACTTCCCCAACTCTACGATGATCAGCTGGGGTTGTTGTTACTGCAACCATGATTGTACTTGTATAAAAGTCTCGAGATATATCTCACAGAATTCTCGATCCCACATACGACAGATATCCATCCTACTCAGCCATCCTCCTCCGAGTGTCTTTATACAGTCTACCTGTGTCAATCACAATGACTCTCCAGTCTACTAAAGCTACTGATGAGACTGCAGAGGTCAAAGAAGGAGTCCACCATTGCGAATCCGCAAAAGGCGCCATGAAAGATGATCTGCACCAAGCTCAGCGCGCAGCTCAAGAGGAACGCGAAACCACGTTCCTCAAATCCATCAGACAGCATCGCGCCGCTGTCGCTTGGTCCATCCTCCTCTCAACCGCCATCATCATGGAGGGATATGACATGAAACTTATCGGATCACTTAATGCCCAGCCCGCCTTTACAAAGCGATATGGACATCAGCTTCCGAACGGTGACTATCAGATCACCGCTGCGTGGCAGGCTGGTCTTTCCAATGGTGCATCTGTCGGATCGCTTTTTGGGTTGTACTTGAACAGTCATGTCTCGGAGCGTCTAGGCTTCAAGAAGGCGATGCTTCTGTCTCTTGTTTTCATGACGGCGGCTATCTTTGTTCCTTTCTTTGCTCCTAGCGTCGAGGTTCTTTTGGTTGGACAAATCCTGCAGGGTATTCCGTGGGGTGTCTTCCAAACTTTGACAACCGCTTATGCAGCTGAGGTCTGTCCCGTCCATCTTCGTGGTTACCTCACTACTTATGTGAACTTGTGTTGGGTATGCCACATCTAAATCCTACAGTATCTATCTAGTATCGCTAACATGACGGGACAGGTCATCGGGCAGTTTTTGTCTGCTGGAGTCTTGCGCGCAATGGCCACTCGAACCGATGAATGGGCATACCGAATCCCCTTTGCAATTCAATGGATCTGGCCCGTTCCTCTTATTATCGCCATCTCTTTTGCACCCGAGTCACCTTGGTGGTGCGTTCGAAAAGGACACATTGCCAATGCCAAAGCCAACCTCCAACGCCTCGTCGACTCCTGAACGACTTCGGCCGAAAGCCTTGATAACATGATTAAGCTTATGGAAGTCACTGTGGCACAAGAAAGAGAGGCTGGAACTGGAAAGAATTATCCGGATTGCTTCCGTGGTGTTAACCGACGCCGAACCAGGATCGCCTGCTGTACCTGGGGCATTCAGATTTTATCCGGTACAGGACTTCGAACATATGCAACATACTTCTACCACCAGGCCGGCCTCCCTACCACTCAAGCCTTCAACATGAGTCTTATTCAATATGCTCTCGGCATCGTTGGAGTGTGGGTTTCATGGCTTATGCTTCCGTATTTCGGACGACGAACCATGTACATCTGGGGTCTGGCTGGTCTCGAGATCTGTCTTCTGGTCATGGGAGGTCTGGGTACAAGGTCAACTACGTCTGCCATGGGCTGGGCTATTGGAAGCATGCTCATTCTGTATACCCTTGTGTACGACATTACCGTTGGTCCGATTTGTTACGCCCTCGTGTCAGAGGTCCCGGCGTCTGAACTTCGAAGTAAGACTGTTGTCCTCGCACGAATGACATACAATATGCTGAATGTTGTGAGCAATGTCATCACACCGTATATGCTCAACCCGGGGGCTTGGGCTTGGGGAGCTAAAACTGGTTTCTTCTTTGCTGGGACTTGCCTTTTATCTTTTGTCTTTTCAATTTGCTGTATTCCCGAAACAAAGGATCGCACATATGCTGAGCTGAATATTTTATTCCAGAGACGTACCAAGGCTTGGAAGTTTACGGAGGAGAAGGTTACTTTAGATGCTGAGAACTAGTTTAAGCGTGATTACAGAACTATCCTTCTGATATTCATCCAAGTCAGGCTTGTTTCCTCTGTAAAAGGCAATCTGCCATCCAAAAGTATATTTATACTCTTCTAGAAGAGCCATTTTAGATGATAAAAAACTGCAAACTACTTAAATTATATCGCCCACCTCTCCTAGTCACGCCACGACTCCATCTAGATCCTCTTAAAATGTCTCGCTTACATTCCACGCTCTAACGATACGAGAAGCGCTAATGATTGGCGACACTTTACCACCCTACCAGGAAACAGCAGGAGAAGCCGCTAGGATTAACTTCCAGTTGTACTGTACTAGTCAATACAGAAAAGCCCACTATGGAAAGGGGAGAGGGGAAATTCAAGCAAGGAGGTATTACGCAGGAATTGCGCAATTTTTACAGAACCAATGTCACTCAGATAGGTGCTGGACTGGACACGTCAGACGTTGTATTTGATTGGTCACGTCGTAAAGATAAAACTAAGTTCAATGTGCCGGATGCCGGACTAAGCTATCAGCCACAAGTCTCAACGGCAATGACGCGTCTGGCTCACAACTTGGACATCATACCAAAATGCCTGACCAATTTAACTGGAAAGGAGAAGGATGCCATTAATTCCATTTGGTCCATCGTCGTGTCCATCGTCGTGTCCATTCATAACCAGGAACTTGGCCCCCACAACGCCAGCCTATTTCTCTTTTTTTATTATCTTAAATTGTTCATTCATTCATTACATCTGTAATTCATACCCTTTCAACTATATGCCTCTCTAGTCTGAACCTTGTTGAAGAGTTCGTCATGTTTGTTTCCCGGCAGGCCTCACGGTATCTAACCGTCACTGCATGCACTCTTCTCCTTCTGCTGATCTTCTACAAGTCCTCCCTTTTGACCACACCCAACTACCGTAACCTCGGCTCGCCCTTCGCTAGAAAAGAGGTCAAGGTGGCGGTGATAGAAGGCCAAGGCTGCCATGATGAGGTATCGGCGAGCTACCTGAGCGCGCTGGGCCAGCTGTCTGAGTGCAGCTCCATCGCCTTCCTAGCTGCCCAACGATTTGGGATTGACTCCATCTACGAACTGCTCCCCGGCGCTGACAGGCGTAAGCTGGTCACCAATAATGACTTTCGACCCCATTACTTCGAGAGCGAGACCACTGCCGAGCCGGATATCGTGCTGGTTGTCAGCACCGAACACGACCTCATGGACGCCAACCTCAAACCTACCTTCGCCCATCTCCTCCACAATACCAGTAGCATCCTGTTTCTCACGGTCCACCACGGCGATGAGTGGAGGAACGACCGTCGCATCCAAGCCGTTAAGCCGTGGATCGAGTCAAAACGGCTGCGCTTCATTACGCTCAGCGACCATGTGGCCGACTACATGGCAAACATCTTCAAGGACTGGGCGACAAAGATGGAAGTGCATGACATCCCCATCAACACTTTCCCCCCCGTTTTCACCATCCCCACCGCGCCAATAAAGAACGAGCCAGCGCTCCGCTTTGCCATGCAGGGCGACCTGATAGTTCCTCGTCGCCCAAACCGTGACTATGATGGCACCTTCAAGCGCTTCGCCAAGCTTAACAGTGCCGACCAGGCCATCGAGCTGCACGTTGTCGGCAACGGTGGCCTGCCCAAGGTACCAGACGAGGCCAAAGAGCGGATCAAGTTCCACCGCGGGCTCCCCTACCTGGAGTTCTATGAGGTGCTGCACTCGGCCACTGCAATACTACCCGCCTTCGGCTCCCATGAGTATGTAGTGACCAAAGCCTCCTCAACCATTCCAGCCTCACTTATCGTCGGTTCGCCACTTATTGCCGATGACGATCTGCTTAATGCCTACCGCTTCCTCCATCGCGACGATGTCTACTATCGTGAAAAGGGCGAGGACGAGATTGACGTTATTGAGCGTATTGCCAAGCTACCGGAGCAAGATCGCTTAGCTAAGTCTGAGGGCCTGCGGAAAAAGAACGAGCTACTGACGAAGCAAGGAGGGGATCTCTTCCGGAAGTGGATTTCAGAATCGCAAGAGCGTTACGAGGGATAGCTATTATATTAAACTTGTGGTTTATCTAATATATGATCTATTTTAACTGTATTTATATAGCTTTATTATAGGATTTAATTGTTTTATAATTTATTTAATCCCTTAATACTTATAGCCTCTTGTTAAAAACTGTAATATCTACATTTAAGTAGCAATATTAGAAAAATGTTTAGCTATACATAATGCAAATAAGAAAGTAAGTAGTCTAATGTATTGTACTTATCAGCAAGCATAACAGTTGATACTTCTTTCTCTTTCCAGTAGTAAGCTAATATAAATTGCCTGATTACTGCACATCCGACTTAAAACATACTTTCGCACTCGGATAACTGAGGCTTACGATTTCACACTCGGCAGATAGATGGCGAGGGAATGCCAAGATTCCACTGGGGATAACACCGCATCTTCAGCGGGATTTATCCACTGATGTATAATTGGCAGGTCGATGTTCATCCCAGGTAGGGCTTATTAGTGGTACGCAAAAGCAGACACCCAATTGACGGTCACTTGTTTCTTCCAGCAGTTCGAATGCAAAGGGTTGAGGCGAGCAATAGCAACCAGAAATAACGAAGCCACGTTCTATTTCGCGAGAAAGTTCACCTAGGAAAACTTACACAAGCGTGACCCTCCCTGCAACAGATTGCAACTACTGCCTTGATCCCAATAAACATGCATAAGTGTAGACCATATCTGTCAGCACTTGTATGGACTCCGGCTTAGGAGCCAATAATATAGCTTTTTTACATAGAACTAAAGCTTATTATACTTAGATAAGTAACCCATGCCTGCCATCGCCATCAAAACAATCCAAAAGCCGCCAATCATCCTGTGGAGTCTCATTATGCGCCAGCCAAGCCCGCTCCAACAGACTGAGAGCTTCCGTCGCAGAGCCAAAAGCCTTCAGAGGGCCTAACTTCAAGACAGCCTCGGTGAAAATGGTCTGTTCCTCATGCCCTGCTAAGACGCCAGCCATGAAGAATGGCCAGATGATGCTGCGCAGGGAGAGCTGCCCTGCAAGCATTTTTGCAATGGACTGCACGTGATGTTTCGTTTCAGTTTGTGAGGGTCGACGCCGTTGTTCGACGGTAATAAGGTAGAGCATCGCGCCGTGCATCCATGCCTCTGCAACTTTTTGGCCCTGGTCTGCTTGCGGATTTTCTTGTGTGTCCGCTAGGCCGACTTGGAGCTTGACTTTAAGTTCTACGATTTCCTGTCTTTCTCGCTCTCCTGAAGCGTTTTGCGAGGCATCTATAGCCGAGATCCTGCCAAGAACGATCAGCATCCACCCAGGACATCCGATGTACTCTTCTGTCTTCAGAGCCAGCACTTGACGGCTATCGCATGCAGTTTCGTCAGCTATCAGAATTCCATGGTATCTTTGAAGTTTCGGTGTAGTTCCACCCATGACAGCTGATATGACGTCTGCATATATGAGAAAAGCCGCAAAGAACTGGAACGCGTTCTGGTCTTGGGACCAGGGCGTAAAGTCGAGATGTATGCCATCAAACATTGACCTCGTAGGCGCCATGGCTTTCAGAACTGCGTCAAAATCCAAAAGCCCGTCTCTTTGACCGTGTGTCTCGATAATGTCGCGGAATAGGCCCAAGGCCGCTGTGAGATGCAAGTTCCAAGCAGCACCCTGCGCCATGGCCGTATCAAAGATCAGCTGCTGAACGATGGCCCCTAGTAAACGAGCCTGTTTGAGAACGTCCTCCCTGCCAGACGACGGGCGGGTTTTGTTGAATGCGGTCATTTCTTCCTGAATTATCCTGAGAGAAGAGTCCATGTGCAGTGCCAGAGTATCCCAAACGTGTTGTTCACAGGGCGTGCGCAGAGTCTGGCTTGCATCTCGCGCTAGGAGCAGAGTGAAGTAGTATGCACTAATGCTTATGACAGTATGATGGATTGCAGGTTGTTCTTGGATAGCTCTGAGCAGCCAGACACGACCACCTGTTAAAGTTGCTGGGCGATATAGGGGAAAAAGATGGGGAAATACGGTGTCGAGGTACAGGCTTGTCAGGAAGTCATCAGTTTCCTGTTGATTAGTGGAATGAGCCGCTCCAACAGACGTGGTTGCATCGTCGCTGGACGCCCCCGTATCTAGTTCCTCAAGAGGGGGTGAAGCTTTTAGTGAGGAGCCCTCATGCAGTTTGGTCGCTATTGAGCTGTAGCCCTGTTGAAGAGGCTGAACTTGGACGGCAAAGCCCTTTACGCGCCGAGATGCAACACCCTGCCTTACCCGAGCTTTGATCAATTGCGCCATTTCAGTTTGCTTATCTCCTCCATCCATCCAGTCCGGCCGCTCCAAGCTGTAGTGGCAGTCAATAAAGAGGTCAGAACAGCCTTTGCAGGCGGGTCGGGTCCTATCACACTTCTTGCGCCGTAAGCGACAGGTCCAGCAGGCAGGGGCGGACATAACTCAGTCCTGTACTGATGATACGATGTGAGGGGCGTGGCTTGGACAAACAAGCAGAATCTGAACGGGTTACCTGGTGTGAAGTGATGGGAATCGAGTTTGGAGTCATGTTAAATCGAGAGTTTGAGTGGAGCAGACAATACAATACAATACAATTTATTACGCCCGGCGGCTTATTTTGGCCGATAGGGCACTAATCACTAATGC
>JABCJW010003352.1:0-16066 GCA_013184375.1 Fusarium newnesense | reverse complement strand
ATGCGAAGACTAGATGATGCCCCTGAGGAAGAGATCTTTACTACTATGACAGAGGATTTTGTTACATATTTCGGCATCATCTAGTCTTCGCATGTCGTTCGCTTCTAGAAAACCCATCATAGCGCCGAAGTTCGCATCGGGGGGGTTTAATAGACGACACGACCTGCGAGCGTGGGCGGGATGGCGATGATGACCTTTTGTTCTTCAAAGTGGAATGAATCGCCCACGACGACGCATCCACCGTCGCTCTGGACTATCTGTCGAACGGGTGCATGAAGGCGGACNNGATGTTCTGCGGTCCGCCTTCGATTATCGCTTCGAGAGATCCATTCTTGACGTCGGTCAGCATCTCCATTCGACCCTTTGCCTCTGGGTCTCCAGTTCGCGCAACATTGATCACAGCGCTTAGCAGTGAAACATCCTTGCCTTCTGCCGACATGATAGCTCTGTTTGTCATATCAATCACTCCTCGCGCTACACCATCGCGCCATGAAGCCAGCGTGAGACGATCCCATTCCCTTGCTTTTGGATGCGTCCAATGTTAATACACGTCGATCTCACTTGCCATCTCATTGACCTGGACTGTGATATCAACCAGAATTGCCATGTCTTCTTCAGATAGTGGCGGATTCCCTGCGTCTTGACAGGATCATATAGTAGACGGCCCTGACCAGGTATGGGGCCACATGAGCATATCACCCTCGATGTATGTCGGGAATATCTTGATGCCAAGCTCACTGGCAAGAGTAAACAGCCTCTTGTGGTTCTCGGAGACGAATTCCGCTCCGGGTTCGGCTTTGTGACCATTTCCGTCTTTCACCTCCAAGTCGTAGACTTTTCCGCTAATTCGATCTCGGACTTCGAGGATAAGGACTGACCTGCCGGCAGGGACGCCGTATCTGGCTGCAGCAAAGCCACTGAGGCCCCCGCCGACAATGGCATAGTCGACGGGCTTGTCTGTCCACTACATGGTGGGCGATGAGATGAATACTGTCACTTTCTGGAAGACAATGTATTAAATGAATTGAAGGTGATTTGATAGTGAAAAGTATGTCTGCCAGGATGTTGGACTTGTGTTATATCATTTACAGATTATTTATCACCAGATCCATGTAGCGGACTAGTACATCGGTTGCGATCGCAGCTGTCGCGGAACTAGTTACTTTAGCCCTTGCATCCCTTAAACCTATACCCATTGGGACAAGGGATATTGTACAAGTAGGGCTGGCTTTAGTATCGATTGGCTGCGATCGATACGCCACAAATACAAGCCTCAAGGAGGCATAATAGTGAGAATAAACGCGACAATCAATAAGCTGAATTATCAGAGATACTTATATTTTAGCTGAATATACTAAGAGATAGAAGTACCTCTGATACTGCAGATCTAATTAGTCTAGCCTGATGTAACCGCGTATCGTGTGCCATCTCGATTTCTAAGGGATAAAATGTGTTTTAAAACTATTCCCCTTTGAAGCTTGAAGAAATACAAAGAAGAACCGAGCCAGTGATAGAAATGCCAACTTTTAAAGCTATCATTGCCCGACATATCAATCTTACACTCGCCAGTAAGTCCGCACAGGTTCCGTTGCACTCTTTCAACTCTTTTCATAGTGAGCATGCTAAGATTATAAGGGGTAATTTAGTCGCTGGCCAGGGGTTTTCGTAATATCAGCGAGCTAAAAAAGACAAGCTTTTCAAATGGCGATCGTTGCGCAGTGATTCGTTGAATGAGTCAGTAGTCAGCTACTAGTTCAACCACAACCGCAAACTATTGATTATTAGTACTCTGTAGTTTGTACTACGGCGGTGGATCCCAATTTCTCAGCGATAAGGCAGAGGGAATAAAATGAAAGGAGTTGCCAAGCTTTCTGCCAAGCTTTCACTCTTTTCTTTCTGTTTCTCTTACAGCACTTTTTATCCTCCTTCTGTTGGTTGCCTAACTAGTCTCCCTCTGTTACCTGCCGGTCTCTTATCTGAGAAACCATGCGCCCTAATATTCTTCACCCATTGGCACTGGGCCTTGCTGGATTTAGCGTTGTGACAGCAAGTGCTTGCAAGCCGAGGTCTTCGAGTAAGCTCCCGGCTCAATTCACGTCTATGGACACAAGCTAATGAAACATAATCTAGCATCTTCTCTGTCATCCGTCGTATCAACAACCTTAAGCAAAGTCACTACTGACATCGACTCCACTACTACTGCCGGTGTAGAGACTTCAACATCTTCAGCAACAGAGGCTTCTACCACTACCACTGCTACTGAGTCAACCACTGAGTCAAGCACCGCCGCAGAATCATCTACAGATTCCTCATCGGAGATCTCTACTACGACGACTGCTCCTGAATCAACCACCACGTCTGCAGCCGTCGAAGAGACATCTACAGATTCGACAACGGATATTTCTACGACTACCACTGCTACCGAGTCAGCCACCGAGACAAGCACTGTAGCAGAAACATCTACAGATTCCACAACAGAGATCCCTACTACTACGACATCTTTCACAACCCTCGTGTCCTCAGAGACAACCACCCAGCCTGCTACAACAACCTCAGAGGCGCCTTTGCCAGAAATCATATGCCCAGCATACCCAGCACAGTGCTTTGGCACCTTTCAGGTCCAGTGTGACACCCTTTACATTAATCTACCTTACAATAGCCAGGGGACCGTCCAGGAATGCGCCACCACGTGTCACAATGACCCGACTTGTGTTATGTTCACTTGGGATCGTGATTATAATTACTGCTATCTGACTTCTAATGCCAATGATAGGGATGGTACTCTATCGCTTGGAGGCTGGATTAGTGGCACTAGAAATACTTGTTAAATATGATGGCAAGGCGGTACTTAACAGTTACAGTTAGTACGTAATGTCTTCATAATTCTTCTTCAGTGTTTTCCTACTATCTATCTTTCTTAGGTAATATTACTGCCTGTTACTGGAAACTTGACTAATGCTTGTATTACCTTTAGATTGCCAAGCAGCGGTTGCATAACGCTTTCCAGCATTAGCTGCCAGCCAATCTCTTGACGATACGCCTAAATGTCGGGAACTAGAGTACCCTATGGCTCTATAGTGCATGTTGACATATTAAATTTCATTACTACCTTTCCAGTCTCATGACTCCTTGTTTGTAAAGGGAGTTTGAATCACTTCTCATTTAAGTATAATTAAACCTCACCTTGTGAGTCTCATATATTTATCTCAGGCCAATCTCTGCTTCTGGTACTTCATGGGCTGGTATGTCTTGCAAGATAACAGATCACCTAGCCTATTGGGCCTCTTCACTCCCTGGTTCTTCTGTTTATCGCCCCCAAGCCCAATGATGCCTTAAATTTCTATTAACGCAACCTTTAACAAAAGGCCGATTGATAAGATGCTCTATTTATTGAAGATACTTCGGGGTAAGAGGCGGTTAGATGCTGATTTTATAGTTCCCCTGGACTTCAAAAGGTCTTGGAAGGAAATAGCATTGCTATATCCTTATCTTTGAATATACACTTTAAAGTTAAGATTCGGTAATCTTAGGAAACCTATCGCAGTATCTAAGTAAAAGTAAAAGAACGATTTATGAGTAAGGTTTTCTATACTAGGATAATTTCTCGCTCGTTGCCCTTTTTCCTTTTTTTAGTATTTAGGTCGTGAATATATCCATGGCCAACCAAGGTAAACGCAGTATTAATATCTGCGGAAGCTCCTGGTAGCCATCTAGCCTTTAGGGTATTGAGTTTCGAGCGTAATTTAGCCGTCACATGTTGGTTGACAGTACTGTCCTTATATTGACCCGATATACTGTCTTCAGTTGAATGGTCTCGAAGGATAAAAGGCAATGAGTAGCTACCGAAGAGTGCAACGCGATCACCGGTCTTGGTGCCTCCTGGGACAAGACCAAACTTCCCTTTCTCTGTAATGCACCATCGGCGTCCGGGCGCAAGTGCCATACCATGGACCAAGAAATGGCGCATATGTGGTAGCCACGGCGATTCATCAGAGTTTCCTCCATTTATAAGGAACGTCCCATGCCCAAATACTGCAGTAAAGCCTTGGCGGAGGCTTTCCACCTCGGCGGCTGGCTTGGCACTTAGAGAGCCACAACTGAGGGTATGGAGCATGATTTCCACCGCCTGCTCCCCTTCGACGTTCTGCTTTATCAAGAGGTTGCCGCCCTCCCATAGGAGAGTAGCTATTTCGGAGAATGTTCCCCAAGTAAGGTTGCTAGACATCGGTGTGCTTAGGCACTTAATGGTGTCAAGTATGTGGCCCGTGATTGCCAGTTCCGAACCAGACAACCGTATCTCAAGCGCTTTTTGCTCATCAAGACCGCTAGACAGAGCCGGTATTTCGTCGTGCAGAGATGTTTCATCTCTATCACGCGACCAATCCTGAGAAGATATCAGCAAATCCGTCTTCGTATTTCCAGTTGAAGGTGTACTTACAGGTACCCATGAAGGAATATCCAAGGTTTTTGACACTCTGCTATCAACTTGATAGAGCATTGATATTCCCTGACCTCGTTCAATGAAGAATTTGGCGAAATCCTGGTAAACATCTTCTACGCTTTGTGAATATGTCACAAGATGAAGGAAATCTGAGCCATCGGCTGCCATGCCAAGAAGCCCAAAAATCTTGTCACGAAGATTAGTTGCCTGTTTGCGACGGGCAAGATCCAACATATGAACCAGAGGAACTTGTTTAGTCAGACGGCCGTCTGCCCCACGCATTTGGCCTCGCTGGTTGATCAGCCCGATTACTGCCCAAATAGCAGGTGATGTACTTATGGACGAACTAAAATCATCTTTCGTCACGGAGTACAGAGCTGAGTTAGTGCTATACTTTCTCAAGTATCGTATACATTGGCCAACCATTTCAAGCTCGATGCCGACATTCGAGTACCATAGAGTGATCGAGCTTGCCAGTGAGGCCTCTTGGACGATCCAAAGGCGCTGGAAATATGTCGAGTTGAGGAATTGCCGCCAATGTGTCCATACCTCGTCATCTTCTCTTGGGATGCCATGATCCTCAAGGACTTTGGTTGACGGACTTGGCAACCTGACTTCACGAATATTTCCAGTCTTCCCAGCTTGGTAATTTCCAAATTCTGACTCCAAGGCGGACATAATGTTGGTTCTGGCGTCAGGGTTTGTTTGCCCCTCTTCCTGATAGGATTCTTCTGAGGGAGAGAGCTGGGATTGGCAACGGTCGCCCGCTCTGATTATCTTTTGCATGAGATGTAGCAGCTCAAAGCCTCCAGTCATTTCTTTCCGTCCAAGGTCTCCATGTACATGATCCGCCTTTTGATAAATGCGAGCCATGAGCTTTACCTGAGCCTCTCGCTCAGCAAGATCATTCTGGTTGATGCAGATTGCATCAACCCAAAGAAAGCGACTTTCTGATAGCAGATGTTGCTTTATCACATTAAGAGTTTCGTCGTCAAAATCTTCTGGAGTAGTAGTGCCAGTCCCTAAAATACCAATTGGTTGTCGTAACCGTAGTAGAGCAGTATAAAGATTTTCTCCGACGTGAAAAGGTTTGCCGTCAATAAAGATCTCATGCGGGTTTTGCTGGTCGCCCCATACATAGGATAGCGCTGTGTATCCTTGGAAAAGGTGCAAAATAGTGCGGCTAGCTGATTTCATCAAAAGGCCCGGAATTCCGAGGTCTGAGTCGGACTCCTCTTGTTGCAGACGTGACCTCTGGGTCAAGATTGGTTCTTCACCTGAACCTGGCTGAAGATGGTAAGCTCCATCGGATACTTTCCAATCGTGGTCTAGATCGATGACCAGCTGGAAGCAGCGGATGGGATCATTGCTCTTTCCTGGGGTTAGTAAGATAACTCGGGTTTGCGATGGAGCCGTGAGAGGGTGATACGGGAAATCTTTATTTAAGCTCATAGTGTTATTTGCATTTGAGGCTTGTGGCTTAGAGCTTATATTACCGAAGAGAACTTAGTTTTTAGTAACTTAGTGATGACTATGCGACAAGAATGTTTGCAAAAGAACTTGAGTTTGCTGGAGTTGAAGATTTCCCCTCTTTAAGGCAACACTGCTGCGCCGCTGACTCTTAATCGCGCAGAATCCAAATTGGCAATGGACTTTTAAAGAACAGGCTGTAAACATAGAGAAGGCTAGGTTACCTGATTTAAGCAATTATAGATTTATTTTACCTACTAGAGGACTTTTTAAGTTTTAATAAAAACTAATTTTTATAGTCATATTGCAGTATTGCATGGCGTTTGTGCTCTGCCGCGTATAATCTGAATACCTTACGATATAACAAGACAAACACGCAATCAGAGTGGAGTATCCTGGTAGCGCTGCAGAACCTATAAGAGTCCATTTCAAAACCATTAAAATGGACCCTGCCTCTCTTCTAGCCGCTATCGCGATGTGCATTATGCAGGAGACTATGACGGGACATCCTCGTAGCTGGAGAGCTCATATACAAGCTGCATTGAGGATGATAGTATAGGGGAAAGTCCATCAAGTTCTGTACGCGGACTTTGACTCGCAAAGTGTGGTTCTGTAATGTCTTTGTCTCGTCGTGCTAGGCGATGTTGATACGCAGTATGACCATGCAAATATGGTGTCTTAACTCCCCGCCACTGAGGACTATGCTTCGAAACATCACAGCGTCACAAAGGATCTCGTCAGTGTCATAACTCGAATTAACACACTCTGGAAACAGTATACCGTTGTAGATTCCGCTCTGGTCGACCAGCTACAACTTCATGTCTATCCCCAAGTCAGCCCAACTACTCAACACAATTGATTCCGCAGTGAAAAATTCGACTTCATCAACCAACACTATGACTCGGTCTGGCACAACGCCACAAATACACTTCCAACGATGGATCCGTCACAAGCCGCCAGATCAGTTAAAAGATATTGTATCTGAAGCACTGGCTCATCTTGAAGCAGCTGAAAATGTTGCTACTGATCTCGACGGATGTATTGTCCTCTGGCCTTGTATGGTTATAGTAAGTGAAAGCTACGATGAAGCGCACAAGACCAATGCGTTGAATCGGTTTAAGAGAAAGGACCGTCATGGATTTACAAATGTTAGTTTGGAAAGGAGAATTTGTCTCGAATATTGGGAATGGCATGACAGAAATCCGTCTAGGGCCTTAACTACATCGTGGCAAGATTTTGTTGCCGGGACTCAGGATGATGTGCCAGTATGAGGTAATATAACACAAAGTCTCTCCATCCTTTAGTCCAACCCTTCAGGGACATGATTATCAAATAATCGAACCATAAAGATTTAACGCCCATAAGGCCTCGCTAAGCATATCCCCGATATACCAAATAAATCTCCATGGATATAGAATGGGTCGGGCTGGCGGTGCATGTCAACCCGCTCGCTCCCGTTAAACAAAGTATTTCTCGGTCTTACAAGATCCGAAAGGCCCCCCGGCTCGACGCGGGTCATGCGAGTGCCACCACATTGAAATTACGCTCAACAATGAGAGGAACTGCCTGCCTACCCCTCCAAACGCCATTCTCTTAGCTCTTCCCTTGTTTCCGACACCATCCCCTCCAGCTCGAGAGTATCCCCGTCATGGCAGCAGAACAATTCGACACATCTTGGATGTGGAATCCCACTTTCATCGAAAAAGCCACCTCTACCGCCGGTCGCTTTGTTCATTTCCGCAAGACATTCTTTATCAATTCGGAAATACCGACATGTCTTCCGATTCAGATCACGGCCGATACACGATATAAACTATACGTCAATAAGCAATTGGTTGCTTTCGGACCTGTCAAGGGAGATGCAAGTCTCTGGTTCTACGACGAGGTCGACATCAGTCCGTATTTGCGCCTGGGCGAGAACCATATCGCGATCCATGTCCTCCGACTGTTTCACGGGACTTCGTATGGGACTAGCTTTCCACGCCTTGGAACAGGTGGAGTAAAAGTTGCGACCGCTGTGGATGATGAGCTCTGGACACCGCAGATTCGAAGCAGTGAGCTTTGGCAGACGGCGATAGATCACAATGTGACTCTTCGCATTGACGAGGAAGAAGATGACTTCCTTCACGTGTACGAATTGGTTTCAGCATCACGCGATCAGTCACTGGAGTGGATTCCGGCCATACTGCTCCGATTTCAGAACTCTACTGGTGTCACGACGCCGTGGAAATTATCGCCGCGTCTCATTCCACCGATGAGGGGCCAGACGTCTTACTTCAGCGCTATTCACAACGTTCAGAGCGGCCTGCCCCATGGGACCTGGAGTGCAGGATTGCTGGGTATCCAAGGAGGAGACAGTAATCTCCTTCTTCCCGCTCGATCAAGTCATCAACTCGACCTTGAGACTCCCGTGCATACAACAGCCTTCATTCGTTTCCGCTTCGTCCGCCCGGAAGTTGGGGGAGCTTGTCTTACGATAACGTATTCAGAAAGCTATGAGGACACTCCAGTGCTAGTTCCATATCTCCGCTGCAAAACGAACCGATGCGACACAAGCAAGTTCCTCATCGGACCCAAAGACATTTATAGTTTCCAAGGAAAAGACGGGAATCCACGTCTGGGTTACTACGATAATGAAGAAACGGAGGAAATATACATGCCTTTTCACTGGCGCACCTTTCGCTTCATGAGACTGAATATCGAGACTGGGTCATCTGATCTGATCATGCGCGGCATCGACATCGACGCTGTGAACTACCCTTTGGACGTACTATCAAGGATAAGCACGACCTCAGACGACGGGACTTTGGGAGCGCTGTACGACACAAGTATCCGAACATTACAAAACTGCATGCACGATTGCTACGAAGACTGCCCTTTTTACGAACAGCTCCAATACGCTATGGATACACGCAGTTCTTGTCTCTTTACTTATCACGTATCTGCCGATGATCGGCTAGCCAGACAGGCCATTATCCAGCTTCATAACTCCTTTCAACCTCGCATTGGGCTTACAGCTAGCAGAGCACCATCAACACAGCTACAGATAATCCCTCATTTCTCCCTCTACTGGATCTGCATGCTGCACGACCACTTTCTCTACTACGCAGACAAGGCGTTTGTTCGGCCTCTTTTACCAGTTGTTGATGCTGTGCTGGGGTATTTCCATGAACGCATTGATCATCGACTGGATCTTGTGAGTCTAGGGAATGAGAAAGGTGTTTGGAACTTTCATGACTGGGCGGAGCAGTGGCGGCCGTATGGCATTCCACCCTCCGTAGAGAAGTCCGGTATTTCGACATACACAAACAGCTTATATGCGTACACTCTCAGACTGGCAGCCAAGTTGCAGGGAGAGTGTGCAGGTCGACTTTCTCTTGCTGATGAGTATTCTCATCGAGCTGGGCTAATTGTCGATGCTGTTAAACGGCACTGTTTTGATGGGCAATACTTTACCGACAGCATTGCCGCTTGCTCGGACCCTCAAATTGACCGTAGCCAGCATAACCAGGTCTGGGCAGTTCTCAGCGGCGCTGTATGTGGTAACAGTGCTCAGTCGTTGCTTCAGAGCGCTCTGGAAAGCTCTCAAGAGGGTGCGCTACTTGTCAAGACGTCAATCTCCATGTCGTTTTACACACTTCGAGCCATTAGTTTCGCAGGAGGGTCTTTATACGACGAACTGTTCCATGTTCTGTGGCAACCATGGCGTCATCAATTATCTCTCGGTCTCACAACATGGGAAGAAGATGACGTTTCACACCGTTCAGATTGCCATGCTTGGGGCAGCGCTCCCATCTACGAGTTCTTGGCTGAGGTTGCAGGGATACGGCCTGCAAAGGTAGGATGGCAGGAGATAGCGTTTGCTCCGCGCCTGGGTCTGTATACATCTCTCGAAGCGACAGTTCCGTTCTATAAAGATGGGAAGTTAGTTTTGGCTAAAGTAGGTTGGAGCTCTTTAGATGGAGAGACGCGAGTCACGTTGGGCATTGAGGGGCTAGACGAGTCAATCTCTGTGCATGTCAAATTGCCAGGGTGGCCAGGGATGGTTGAGAAGAGCTCTGAGAACATGAGCTTTACTTGGACAAGGTCTTAGAGAGTAGGATTTTTATTCCAGGCAATAGAAAGTGAATATTAAGTTTACAACTGAGTCTCACTCCTGCTCTGGCGCGTTGAAATGCTGATATGCCGATGATGCAAACAATGGCATGCGGAACCAATTATCCTGATTTTGAGACATATCAAAGCACGCATCGTCAGCGAAAACAGGAAGAATAGTATCCAGTCTCTCAACGTCCATATAGCTGGGGTTATCATATGTTGAAACAGACTGCCCCGGACTAATTACTCCGTGCAGCATAGAGTCCGGCCTAAACTGATCTTCAATGTGAGACGTTGGGACTCGAAGATCAGCCATGAGCTGCAGAATCGTCCCTTGTCCCGATTCAGCGCCTGCGTCCAGGTCAGATGTTGCGCGACGCAGCATCCTCGCGTAGCTGGCGCTGATCTGCCAGAAGCGACCCATGGTACTGAGAAATGTCGTGAAAAGTGAGACTTTTGCTATAGTCTCTGGGTTGGTCTCTCCAGTGAAGTATCTCTGCGCTGTCAGAAAGCGAGCAGCTACCCATACGGACCAGGCAAATGGCCAGCCAAGCTTGTCGACAGTTTGATCGGCCACTTTTGTGACGATCTGAGACAGAGCTTGCACGCTAGTGAGACATCGCTCTAGACATTGGCGACGGATCTCCAGATGCGAATCGGACTGAAAGTTGAAATGACATGGTATAGCGAGAAAGCCATTGAGATAGATATCCAAAGCGTAATAATACCCATACAGCATAAAGGTAGCTGGACGGATAGCACTTGGGACACGATCCTCGACGATATTATGGTTATGCCAGAACAGCCGAGAAGGCAGCGTCTCCATCCATGAACTGAATTCAGCTGCAGTGTTATGATACTCGTTCAGCCAAGTCTCTTCCAGCTCTTGGTCGTTATAGAGAGCAATGTAGTCCATTCCAACTCTATGAATTCTTCGAGAAACATCGAATAGCTCTAGTTGGTAACTGAAAACAGACGCTGGAGTAAGCGATGCATCATCTACCTCTGACAGGTTCTCCCGCCAGACTTGCTGTCGCGCAGGTAGGAAGTGACGCACATGATCATCGCCCAAAGTCGAATGATGGTTGGTGGTGATGCAAATGGTGCAGTCGAGAGCGTAGATAGCCCAGAACAAACGCTGTCGGAAGATACCATCGCTCTTGCTCAGCGATTCACTACTCCCAGCCTCTGTCGAAGTGCGAAATACAAGCCCATCCGTGTTCTTAAGCTGCACCGCCAGTTTCGTCGCTACAGCCAACGGGCCCCAGACCTGAGGTCCATGCGTCATGCCCGAAAGGTCCAAAACAAGCACCGTAAGAACCTCCAACGAGCTATACGAAGGCTCCTCCAGGACGTCCACAAATATGCTGCGCTTAGAGTATTTCCAAAACGAATCGCTCGACGCCTGATCAAGACGAGAGTCAAACGAATACGGCAGCGTGACGCCAAAGAGAGCGTAGTACAACAGCGCTGGTTCATCCATAGAGCCCATGTCTGCGCAGACGCGCTGGACGTCTAGGAAGGGGAACCATGGGTGGATGTGGCGAAAGTAGAGAGAGGCGAGAGAAACGACGAGGTCCGTCGGGGGTCTGCGCTCAGTGACTCTGCGGGTGCGCTCAAACGTAGGTGATGCTTCACCGAGGGGCATTGACCGCGGTGGTTGGTCATTGGGTGATTTGCTAGCGACTTTGATTGTATCTTGTGGAGGTGGTTGATCAGTTGATGTGCTCGTTCGTGGCGTGCTGCGAATGGCGCGTAGCTCCGACTCCAACCTCTCTGGAACCAACAGTCAGCCGACAGTCACCTTACCTTAGATGATGTAGTAGACATGAGTGGAAGCTTACCGATCTTGTCCTCCAACATCTGGCGATGCCCAGCTGGAAACCCCGGCTTCCGCCTCCCCCCATACTCACACTTAACCTTTGCCGTCTCACAGCGCTGACACGTCGGTAATCGGCGGTCGCATTTGGCCTTGCGCTGCTTACATCTCTCACATCTGCATGACCAGTCATTAAGCCTCTCCACTCTGTCTATTTCCGGGGAAAAGGGAAAAGGGAGATAAACATACGAGGCCATGGCTGTTTCGGTCTATGTTTCGCCGTCAAGGTTGCATTTTACGTGCAGAAACCTCGGGGCATGTTGGCCCTTAAATGCCGGCCCATTTGTCTTCCCACGTGACGGTCCAGAACCCCCTTGAGCTTGATGCTAGCGTACCCCAGATTTTCCCCATGGGAATAGGCTGAGGAGGGGGCTCGGTCTAAGTGGTCCCGAGTACAGGACGTGGCGAGTGAGACGGATGTATATAGTCATGGGCTGAGCCAGCATCAAACTCTTGCTCTCATCCCAGTCGTTCAATCTTGACCTTGACATTACACCGAGTTTTAATTTTCTAGTTCAGTGCGCAATGGCTTCTCCAGAAGTAACCACTATGGCTCTGCCACCATCGCCTGTTGATACCAAGCGTTGGTGGAAATCGCCCAATCTACGTACTCTTAACTTTCTCATGATGATCCCACTTCTGTCCATCTTTTCCCAGGGGTTCGTCTCCTCCCCGCACATTCTTTCATTCAAGCTAACAAGATGTCTAGTTTCGATGGAAGTATGATGAACGGTCTACAGTCGGTCTCCCATTGGCAGACTTACTTCGGAACTCCAACGGGAGCTATGCTCGGCTTCTTCAACGCTGCCTATCCCCTCGGAGGAATCCTCGGCACGTTTCTCATCTCCCCCGCGGCCGATACCTTTGGACGACGATGGGGTCTAGCTACTGGCGCTGCACTCTGCTGTATCGGTGCAGCTATCCAGGGCGCTGCTATGAATATTGCCATGTTCATCATCTCAAGAGTCATCATCGGCGCAGGCAGTGTTGTCGTCGCTGGAGTTGGCGCTCCTTACATCACAGAGATTGCGCATCCTGCTCAGCGAAGTACAGCTACAGCTCTGTTTCTCACCTTTTACTCTGTCGGATCCATCATTGCCGGCTGGTGCACTTTTGGTACATTCCGCATCGACAGCACTGCATCCTGGCGTATTCCTTCAGCGCTGCAGGGTCTTCCCTCTGTTATCCAGCTTCTCTTTGTGTGGTTTGTCCCTGAGTCGCCCAGATGGCTTGTTAGCAAGGGTCGTAACGATGAGGCGCTTCAGATGCTTGCCAAGTACCATGGCGAGGGTGACTCGTCTGACCCTGTTGTTCAGTTCGAGTACAATGAGATCCTTGAGACACTGAGTGCAGAGGCATCTGAGCATAACAACATCTTGGTGTTTCTCAAGGACTTGGGAAGCACTCCTGGTAACCGCAGGCGCTTGTTTATCATGGTCTGGGCCGCTATCTGCTCACAGATGTCTGGTAACGCCTTTGTCTCGTATTACCTCTCGCCCATCCTGCACTCTGTTGGACTCAACTCGGATCTTCAGCAGACTCTCATCAACGCTACCAACCAGATGCTATCTTGGTTCAGTGCCATTTACTTCGCCACGTTGCCGGCAAAGGTCGGTCGTCGCAAGCTTTTCCTCTGGTCGCTGGCTGCCATCTGGGTCATCGACATCTGCATCACTGCAGGAAGTGCGGTGTTCGCCAAGGACAACACCAACAAAGCTGCCGCGTATACAGTCGTTGCGTTCCTCTACCTCTTTTCTCCCGCCTACAACCTTGGCTTCAACGGTAACCTTGGTCTTTACATCCCTGAGATTCTTCCTTATCGCATGCGAACCAAGGGCCTCTCGTTTTTCTACTTTGTCCAGTTCTGCTTCATGATGCTTTCAACTTTTGTCGTGCCTATTGGTCTCAAGGATATTACCTGGAAGTTCTACATCATCTTCGTTGGTTGGGTTATGGTTGAGTTTGTTGGAGTCTATCTTGTATTCCCTGAGACAAAGGGACCTTCTTTGGAGGAGATTGCCTGGATCTTTGATGGCCCAAGTGGTGGAGTTGGTATGCATTCTGTTCGAGTTGAGGGCAAGACTTCGACCATTGTTGATCATAAAGATGGTAAGGAGTCTGTCTAAGATATCGTCATCCATTGGAACTGGGTAATTTCTCGGGGTCAGAGGTAGCATGAGGTCGTACAGCCAGGTCACGAATGTTGACAATAGACTCGGAGGTAATGTTGACTGAATAATGAAGTGGAGTGACAAGGTATTGTAGGCAGAGAAGAGATTGCAATTGATTCTCTTGTTCTTATGTTCAGATCTCGCACTTAAGTGCAGAAATGATTGATGCTGTCACGCCGATGCTGAAGGAAAATATTTATAACGAGGTTGAAAGGCGCGCCCTCTTTTAGTACTGGCGTCGATACTTGTGGATTTCACTAACGTTAGTGGATCGACAGGACCCACCCACTGTGTCGTTCAGGTCATGCTCGCTAAACGATAAACGAGAAATCTCGTTTAAGAGCCTCAAGGGCTGAAGTGGGCAATCATTCACCCTATACAGAAAGCAAAAACAGACGGAATATGACTTGCTCCCGAGCTACAGGGCTATCAATTGATATCAAAATACAAAATCAATTAGTTAAAGAAGCCCAGGTTCTCTTTACTGACATAAACTGTGCAAATAACATCTGGCTTACCGTTCAGGCATTCTACCACCACGTTTCATCAGGAGTTATACCATTGATGATATAAAAAAAAGTCAAATAATTTTAACACCTATCTATCAAAGCCGAGAAGACATCCAGTCAATCTTTTTACCCGGTTAATTCCTGGAATCGTCTAACAATTTGGCCAGCATGTGGCTGCAATGGCCCAGCATTTCCATCAGACATTGATTCAACCCGCCCAGCTGCGACCATCTCCCTCGCCTTGTTCGTCTTCATAGACTGAACGCTCTTATAAACTCCCTGGGCTGGGTACGCCAGCAATCCAAACATTGCTAAATGTTATTAGCTCACATGTCCCAAAAAGTTAATGTGCACCGTAGACTTACCACTGCCCGGCTTTGCCACCATGTTGAGAGACCCTTTCCCAACTCCTTTGAAGAAACCCAACGCGCCCTCTTCTTTAGCACCTTTCATCGGCTTCGTCACGATATCCGTCAAGCCTTCGTAGAAACCAAACCCAAAATTCTAACTCATGTTAGTATCTCTTTGCATCTTCACATGTTGCGATACATACCTTGGCTGCAACTGTGCCACCGCTCTTCCAGTCCGTCACAGGACCATGATCTTGGACCTTCTCTCCGTATAGTCGCGGCGTATTGCGAAGCCCTTCGGCCAATGCCAACGGGACATCTACGAGTGATCCCTTCACCACAGCGGTCGTCATGCCCTGCAGAGCCTTTCCGCTTGCAACTGCTGTGGCTGTACCTGCTGAGCGACGAGTCCCATCTGGTCGAACACGCTTTACATCTTTGAAGGGGTCGATGAATGCACCGCCTAAGGCGGAGGTGAAGTCTGTCATGGTGCCTAGAACTGATGAGGCCCCAGCTGTCAAAGGATCCCAGCGTTCGTTTTCGACGAGATATTCCTTCGGTCGAAGTCTGGATACGTAAGTCAGAGTGGTTGGAAAACGCGCAATTGCAACAACTTACGGCTCAAAGTCTGCCAATTTGGCCTTCTTAGCGTCCAGCAGAACCTTCAGAGCTGCGTTCGATACTTTAATACGGGCCTTATCACCCTTCTTCGACGTGCCGACGTACTGCCATTTAGCAGCGTTCTGAGGAATGAGCTCGCAAGTGAGGTTGGCCACGGGTAGATGCCGATGAAAAGAGTTCACTGCTGTCTCAACACCTCTCTCTTGCTTCATCTGCGTCGCAATCCTGTTGGCAGCAGCTTGGGCCTCCGGACTGAGGCAGAACTTGATTGCTGAACTTAGCTTATCCACCGAGATGCTCTTGTAAGCGATAGGTGATGGACCTGCTCCATTGGAAGCAACGACGCTTCCCCAAAAGGGCTGGCTGCAAAGATGTTACTACGGCTATATGTAGAAGCAATTGGAGGGAAAACTTACTCGCCGAAGAACGGAACAATGGTAGTTGGCCGAGCATTGACGAGGCCACAGGCTGTAGTGCCTGCACCGCCGTGGTGGACGACAGCAGCAACGCGCTTGAACAACCACTCT
>JABCJW010003347.1:0-13319 GCA_013184375.1 Fusarium newnesense | reverse complement strand
AATGAGTAAATCGTCAACCCTGTGCCATGTTGCCTTATTCTCCCCGTAAATTATTTCCAATGCAACGTCAAGGTAGTCAGGGCTGAAAATCTCAATCTTCGGTAGGATATATGAATATCCGATGCAAGTGGTCATTTTGGCGATAGGTTGTCTCGGCGGAGGTTTGTAAGTGAACGTTTTTTTGTTGTTGGAATGTCTTGTGCGACGTCAGGAGACTAGGTTGCTGAGCGTGCTTTTATTCTTTTTGGCGTTGCTTGATGTATTGTGAATGACTCCCTTTGAGCCTTGAGCTATGAATGTGAGAGGGCTGGTGTGAGCTGATCACCTGCTTGTCGCGACCTCATCGGCAGGTTGGTTATCGGCTGCTGAACCTGGTGCGCGTCACGTCTCATATTGTCATAGATTGTATGGCGACATTTGCAGCGTATCAATGCCCTTCTCTGCTGTTCTTCGATGCTCAAGCATTGACCTTACAGTCTTTCACGGGATGATCGCTGGTGACACCGATCGTCAAACATCAACAGTGGCATCAAACGAAGTGGCAATTGAGGGCGCCAAATAACTCTATTATCGTCTATTCATTAAACAGACATTTGTCGTAAACTCCTTTTTCATTAACTTCTTGAACGTCTTACAGACGGGACTTGGTGTCCTCCTCACGGCCCTTCAGGTTAGGGTGAGGGGCGCGAACAGGTCGAGTGACGGCGTAGAAAGCGAAGCCCTGAGATTGGGTAGAGAACTGTCTATGCGTCAATATTTGCGTTTCTGAGAGCGATGAAGGCGAATGAGTACTGACCTTGACCTTGGAGCCAACGTGGAAGAAAGCAAAGTCACCGGGAACAAGGTGATGCGTGATGCCAGTAGCCTCATCCTAGGAATAGTCAATTTCACGATCGACGATAAGTTTTACGGGGAACATACCAGCACGTCAATCTGACCACTCAAGACATACTTGCTCTCCTCAAAGTCATAGTGCGCAGGACGAGCAGGACCAGCCTCGATCTTGTAGAAGCCGGATGTGATGTGAGCGGGGGCATTGGTCTTTGTGCGGATGGTATGGAAGTCAGCGACGGTGGCGTTCTCGCCTTGGGGTAGAGGGATGAACTCGTGGCCGGCGCCCTTGATGACAGTGAGGGGAACAAGTTTAGACATTTTGACGGCTTTTGGGGTATGAATAGTATGGAACTCAAAGGGGAGATACGGAAAGATAAGGACGGGCTTTTATACCTTGAGAGCTCGACGTGTAAGACACTACTCTTCGGTAACTGCCCCGATGCTGGGGAAGATTTGTGGGGAACGGATGTTCTCCCGGTCTCCACTTCGGCGCGGAGGGGGATTTGATCTTGACTTGAAGCTGTCATTGTTCTTCCATTTCTGATAAGATAACTCAGATAAACGGTTGGGGGATAATTTTTATAAGGTCTCTTCGTTATCTTCATCTAGAAATATTTCCGAATTCCTCTCTCCATGCTCCTTTGCTGACATCAAATGCCGACCAAATTAACTCTCCGGGCTCTGGGGTTAGCGTAGCCGCCCGGACAAGACTCGGCATGTCCTCCACGTGATCGGAAAACTGTCATCACTGCCGAGAGGAGCTGAGCCTATTAATCACATCAAGATAAGTATATCTTGCGAATAGATTACGTGCAGTCTACCAAACTGGTATTGCCTATTCGAGCATACCACGCGGTATACCCTCGGCTCGGTATTTACTGTCTCCAGGGTACGGATACAGTGAAATTGAGGGCCTTGACTGAGCTCTATGTCGAGAGCATATCGTATGGCAAAGCCTGTCGCGGTCGGCATGCCTTCTTCACCGGTGCAGCAATCTATGTGCATCACTGACTAATCTGGTCTTCGACGGTTCTGTTCTCGAGTCCAAGGCTACGAATGGATTTGTGGCCATTATGGTCTCGGAAACTTTTCTCGATGATGCAAGATTTGCTCTTCTGTCTGTGACGACGTCGTCCAGTTACCCTTCCACTCCAGGCAGTGAGAGCGCCCCCATCAAAACTATCAAGAGATCAAGAGCTCTCTGGGCGGACAATCCTGGGAACGCTCGGGATTCCAAGACTGTATGCGACGCTATAATGATCTTGAAGTCCTCATGCTAGATCACCAGCATGTCTTTATGGTCATGAGCAATCAGAATAACACTCCTGGCTCCTCAGGGACTCGAGACAATGTTGTCAAAGAAGGTCACGGCTGGGACGATCAAGATGTAGCGTCTTCAAAGACAGACTACAATGATGTTTTGAGCACTATGTATGTCCAAAAAAGAAAACGCCGCTGGTCTAGTTATTCTATCCGTATTCTATAGACATAATTCTAAATATCTAGATCCATCTCACGTGTATCCCTGCTCTCTTCTACGACCCTATACCTGACCTATCTAATTAGGATACGATCTCAAAGGAAAGTATCCTTCTGGCATAGGATCAACATGCCAAAGCTTATCTGCACCCGCACCAAACGCATCTGCCCACTCCTTTCTCAAACTCTCTGGTAGGTCCCAGCCCAGCTCATCATCTCGAAGCCTCATCCGAACCAAATGCCTCTTCTCACCAATCCCATCACCATTCCTGAAGCTATCACGTTTATGGAGAATGAAGAGATTATTGATAAAGTGAATATCACCTGGTTTCGTTTCGATCTCCAACTGGACCTTTCGAGCTGCGCGTTCAATGTTTTCCAACGCTTCGAGCTGTCTCAGGGAAATTCGCGGTAGGTGAGTCGGGCGCGGATGGATTGTATTACCAAGTAGAGGAACTCGGCCGAAGTTGAGCATGATTCTGTTGCGATGATAGAAGAATATCGGTCTGGGAGGTCCTTCCTGGCTATACGGCATTCATTAGAAATTTTTCTTATAATAGAGATTGGCTGCTGCTGTTCTTACTGTGCAAAAGCCCACTTAGGCTGAGAAAGCTGGCGGATAGATGCGGGGTGGTGTCGGTTCAGGATATTGTATACCGCATACCCTGAAGCGATGATGCATCTCCCGCCTGAGGCTGCGGTACTCCGTGTCAGCCAGCTCACAATGTCTCCGGACTCTTCGTTATGAAACGTCTAAAAGCTCAGTTATCAGCCATACTCTCAATTCCCAAGAGTCACACTTACGATTTCCGATGTCGAGTGGCGATGATGCTGACTAGAAAGATTGGAAGAGTTGTCGGCCACGATGTGGACTGCAGCCAAACATGGTCAGCGCCCATGTGCAGTACTCCGTTTATGTATATTACCCAACATATTTCCCTTCTCATCCTGTCGACCTCGAAGGTTGGCGATGTATGATTGAATACCGAGGTACATCATCGTCAAGTCCTCAGCGGAGTAGTTCAAGGGATTTATTCCCCGGACCAAACCAAAACCCTTCCCCTCATGAACATCTAGGCGTATACGGTCAAGGCTTTTCCCAACTGTCGGAAGGGGAAAGTTCTGTCGGCAGATCATGTCCCCATCTAGTCCAAGGCCTACTAAATCAGAGCCTGCTTGCTGCAAGGTTTATAGGGAACTTGCCTTTGAAGTACGAAAGAGCGCTTTCTATTTCATCGATCTCAGAAGGACTGAGATGGTATATATACTCGGATTGATCCAAGAACTGGTTGCCATGCCAGGCACCCGGGAGATTTATAGACTGAGGAAAGGCTCCAGTTCCGTAGGGTGACTCCATCCTGTTGGAAACAGCAATGGTCGTGTTTGTTTGGAAGAATCGGAGCAGGATCTATTGACGGTTCAAGATAAAGACAAGGAGTAAAATCTCAATTGATGAGGTTCTCTGTAGAGATTATAGGTCGAGGCTTCACAAGGAACGAGCAGGCGCTGTTTATAAGCTCCGTCAGAATGCTTGTTTTCCTGTTTCTGTTTTAACCCGACAGCTGAAAATGCATGTCATAGCAAGCATTTCACCGAGAGAATAGAAGGAATGATTCAAGGGCGCCTCACGATCATCATGCATCCAAGCCAATAGCAGTGGCGACAACCCCCAAGTGCCATGCTTTCCATGTCCCTCAATCCAAGTTGTTGACAGGATTAGGAAGAAAAGGACAGGTCAGAACAGGGGGCATGGTCCTTCGCTATCGTGTTGTGCTTATCCTTTTCTTTTCTTATTCCACAACCAAACTCTGCGATAAATCCTTGGCGTTGCGTAGATCTTATCGTAATACTCGCATCATCTCATTTTCGGGCATATTGCGCGGCGTGCATCGTGAGATATATCACCGCGACTTGTTGGGGTTACACAACTCAAACTACGAAAGTGGCTGAGCGCTCCTACCTCTCGGAGTCAGGCCTCCGAGCGATTTGAGTGGTCCGGGGATACCGCTAGACATGTTCCTATTTGAGAATGAACATGGATGTCTTGGTTACACAAGCGTCGATAGAGTGACTCTATCTTTCAAGCGATGTGAGAAAAGAAGGGATGAGACGACTTATAAAAAGAAAACATAAAGTACTATGTGTCATCACTTTTCAAGGTTTCACGCCGGAGAAAGTCCGCGGGTTCTGATTGCTGGGAAGAATTGTTCATTATTCAATCATAGTGGTATCATAGTTGGTCGCGGCTTAAAATGGATCCTAGATGTGCACGCCCCGCTGGAGGACTATATGATTGGCGTATATACGAAGGTCAACACTTTAGGTCTCGAGAGCAGGTTTCTTGCCGTAAGTTCTCTGTGGTGGGTGATACAAGCTCTCAGCCACAAGTCTCAGCTGCAAATAACACATCTGGCTCACAACTGGTTTCTTACCGCATACATTGTGAGAGAAAGCATGAAAGTCTATCTTATAGCAGAAGAGCAAACATCACTAAAGGGAATCAGCCACAGCAATGGTCTATTCTTCCTTCTCATCACTATATGACACCTTTGTCATCTCATCAAAACACAAATAGCAGGAGTTGCAAGAGAATAGGGTAAGGCTCGATGGTCTCGGGCACGCGCATGCCTTTAGGTTCGCCGAGGAGTATCAGTCTTGGCGGAATAGTAATCTCACGACCCCATAAATATAAGATAATCAGCCCCAGCGTCTGTTCACTTATTTTCTTGGCCCTTTAGCTTTTTTTCTCGCGTGGGTGCCGTGATGTCTCGGCGAACCAGTATGCAGCCAAGTCTTGATTTTTCCACTTCGCTGAACTTCTATGTCATAGTCTACGTCTCATAGGGTATGGTAGTTGACGCCGACTGATGCCTAAATTATATGCTTACTTTAAAAGTTCGACGCCACCGCAATCAATTTAGCACATGATGAAAACAAAGATATAAGCGAGTTGGTTACCGCCGCCGTGGATACGGATATGAACCTCGGATGAACAGGGAGAGCCCTGTACGATACTCACCGTTGTACGATCCTATCTCCCGACTTCTGTATCATGCAAGCCAATGCTTTTCCCTCGCATGCAACGTCGCATTCGTGCACACAAAGCCTATCTTGAAACTAAACTCACCATATTTCCAAATGCACTTGTTTAACACGAAACTAGCCATTGAACCTAAGTGACCTCTACTTCAGTGAGGCTCTTTCTCTGGCCAAAGTCAAACCTGAAACATGAACCCGGAAACATTCCCGATTTGCCAAGAAGGACATATCGCGCTACTCCGGATAATCGGCCTCTACTACTCCACCTGTCAGCCCAGGGGTCAGGTCCCAACGTAATTCGTCCCAATTGTAGAGAGAGGAATCCGCGTATAGACGGTGACGTTTGGTGAATGGAGTTTCAAGTCACCCTTCTCATTTAACTCGATCCGCGTTGACATTCTCGGCGCCGTTCGCAATTGGAGGAAAATCATGTTCCATACAATACATAGAGTAGGGCAGTTTCTGGAAACATAGAAACTCGGATATAACGGGTAATCGCTTGGCTAGGCATTCGAGAGTCGGGGAATATATAAGCATATAGGTAGCACAGAAGAAGAAGAGTCGCACACATACAAGATCATTACATTCCTTTTGCAGGTCAAAGGTTACTCTTTCACCAAGTACATTCGTTTATTTTCGTCACTCATTAAATACTTCTCTCTTCGACAATTCAAAATGACCAAGCTCGGCTTCGCTCTCCTCGCTGCCCTGGCCGGCAGCGCCATCGCTGTTCCCGCCCCAGCCGTAACCCAAGCCCCCGATGTCCACGCCTACGCCAAGCGCGCCACATCCTGCACCTTCTCCGGCTCCGACGGCGCCTCCAAGGCCAGCAAGTCGCAAGCCGCCTGCGCCACCATCGTGCTCAACAATGTTGCCGTCCCCAGCGGCCAGACCCTGGACCTCAGCAAGCTCAAGGACAACACCAAGGTCATCTTCAAAGGAACTACTACCTGGGGTTACAAGGAGTGGAAGGGCCCTCTTATGAAGATCTCTGGAAACAAGATCACCGTTGAGGGCTCTGGTGCTGTGCTTAATGCTGGTGGTGAGCGGTGGTGGGATGGAAACGGAGGAAACAGTGGCAAGACAAAGCCCAAGTTCTTTGCGGCTCATAAGCTCACTGACTCTAAGATTAACAATCTTTATGTCAAGAACACTCCTGTTCAGGCTGTTAGTATCAACGGTGTTAATGGCCTTACCATCAACCAGTTCACTCTTGATAACAAGGATGGCGACACTAAGGGCGGTCACAATACTGATGCTTTTGACATCGGTTCTTCCACTGGTGTTACCATCACCGGCGCCAAGGTCTACAACCAGGATGACTGTGTTGCCGTCAACTCCGGAAAGGTCAGTAACTACTTAACTTCTCCGAGTATAACTCACTGACTTCAACAGAACATCATCTTCCAGAACGGTTACTGTCACGGCGGTCACGGTCTCTCCATCGGCAGTGTCGGCGGCCGCGACGACAACATCGTCGATAACGTGCAGTTCCTCAACTCCGAGGTCACCAACTCCGCCAACGGCATCCGCGTCAAGACCATGAAGAACACCACCGGCAAGGTCAATAAGGTCACCTACTCCGGCATCACCCTCTCTGGCATCACCAAGTACGGAATCCTCATCGAGCAGAACTACGATGGCGGCGATCTCCACGGTGATCCTACCAGCGGTCTTCCCATCACCGGCCTCACCCTTAAGAACATCAAGGGCAAGAACGGTGTTTCGTCCAGCGGTAAGAATGCTGCTATCGTCTGTGGAAGCTCTGGCTGCAAGGACTGGACTTGGCAGAATGTTCAGGTCACTGGTGGTAAGAAGTATGATAGCTGCAAGAACGTTCCCAGCGTCGCTTCTTGCTAAATCATGGCTTCTTGACCCATCAGTCGGCTGCATTTCATCAGCCCATTCTGGGTATGAGTCTGGTGATAGAAGAATCTGGAAACCTCATAAATTCTCAATCGACGTCGGCAATTGATATCCCGATGGCGTTGACACTTGATCTTTGTGTAAATATAATATCATTAAACCTTTAAACAATCTATTCATCAACCATGATACCTAGCACTTTGCTCTGAGACGTCTAGTAAACCTGAAAGAATAGAGAGAGTGTGTGCGATAGGTAAGACAAAATTCCAAACCACATCCTTTACCTCCAACCAGTGTTCTATTAGTAAAAGCTAACCACTTGTTTGATTTGTTTCAACCGAGTTGATCGCTGCCTGAATCGTTGCGAAATTTGTTGTGTGTATGGGAATGCTTGAGTCTTCTTCATAAGCCTCCCATAACAACTGCGCTCTGTAGCACCATTGGAAGTGCTCCATGAACTCCTCACGACTATAAACTCTCTCAATCTTGTCCCTTCTCTTCGGTCGCTGTAAGGGATCGCGGATGCACCCTTTGCACGCGATTCCAGACTCAGTGCCACCGTTTTCCGGGTCGAAGTAGGGCACTGCGCTCGTCACTAAGTAATTGAACCGGAAAAAGCTTGTCCACTGGCGTGGCCTTCGTGCATCGAGCTGCTTGACGACGACGTATTCTACGACGTCTCGCCTGCGACCTTTCAAGCCAACGCCCGCATCCCGAACCCAGGGAGGAAGTGCTTGACCTGGAGGCAACCAGTCTGCGAAAACGCTCAATTTTACAAATCTGGAGAGCCGTATCTCGTTGCTAATTCGTGTGCCTGTCTCGACGCAATACTGGCAAAGCCGCATCCATTCAGGGATACTGATTAGCATAGCGAAATCGCTACAGTAGTCACACCACATTGTGGTGAGCTTTTCCCAAAAGTCAGTGAGCAACACACGTTGCGCATATCTTGTGCCAAGTATCGCATGATACAGAGGAAGGGCGTTGATGATGATATCCCTGTATGTTACGTATCTGCTTATAATTCTTCGTAATCGAAAGCTCGTCTGTCGAAGATTGAAGATGGTTTGCACGTCGAACCACGGAACAGTAAGGTGAAAGAGCACGGGATCATAACCGAAGGCAACGCTGGGGCGAGGAAGAGTGTTGGAATTGGAGAACGGCCCCAGCAAGTCGGGGACGGCAGTGGGATATTTGGGTTCGCGGTGTATCGCGCCACGAAGATACTTCGCATTGAATCTCTAATAGCCGACAGTTTCGATGATGCGACGGGTATCACCAGTATTGAATGAGAAGGCATTACCCGGCTGCGATGAGGAATCCGTGGCGTTGTCCATTTTGCTATCGATGTTGACAAATGGGATACTGTGATGATAACATTGATCATGAGATTGATCATGATGATGACGGGGGAAGAAAGAATCCAGAGGAAGAGGAACAAGAAGGTCGTGTAAGGAGGCAAGAAGGAAGAGAGGCAGTCGAAGCAGGAGAGATCGTGGTGGCACTGCCCACTTGTCTATCCGAGATTTAGTCCAGTCCACGATAAGCATGAACTGAAGTTTTAATCTCAATAAAATAAGACAATTCTTAATAAATTTTGACTTCTAGGTTTACTGATCCTTAGTTTCTCTTACTAGACTTTTCCATTGTCAGCTACCTAGGTAGAGGGCACCTTTGGTACGAAACCAAGCGTCCCGCTTCTCTAGCATGCAGCCTTGCCTCATAAAAACACAAACTCTATTGATCTAATCCCTTCTATAAATCACCCGGCAGAATCTCCGTAATATTACTCTTCGCCAACTCCTTCGTCGCATCCAAAACCTCCACCATACGACCCTTCGCCTGCACATTCTTCTCACTCTCCATATCAGCCATTCCCATATGCCCCAACGTCACACAGATCAACGACTCCATGAGCCGCTGCGCAAGTTCACCCGCATAACCTTGCTCATAAAACGCCGGTGTTTCGTTGACCTCCAGTAACCACGCCGTACCCTTGGAGTCAATCAAGAAGTCAATCGCGAACAGCTCGAAGCACTTATCCAGCGGTGTGAACTTATCTGCCATTGTATGAGCGGCTGCACGGAGTAATTCTCCTGAGATTTGGCAAGCTTGGTCAAAGACATTCTTCTTCCAATCGCCGGGAAGTAAATCATCGTCGATCTTCCAAAAGTCCCGCATTGATTCTTTGCTGGTGAACTCCTCTTCGTCTTGGAGTGCGGTGTTGGTCAATGAGGATTTGAGACTAGGGTTCTTCCACGGAGGCTCGTAGTCGTCAAGGGCTAGTAGAGCTAGCATTTCGTTAAACACGTGTACTTTTAGACGGCCGACGGAGAGGACGTAGGCTCGAACGTGCCATTTTCGACCATCGATGGGGGGAATGTTGACAATGTATTGCTGTGCAACAAACTCTCGAAGAAGAGCTGATGGAATGCGCTCATGTTCGTCGATGACCAGATCTTGTATCCTGTTCGTTCCCTGAACGGAGAGTTTTCCCGTTGCTGTGATCAAAGCGTCTAGTGAGTCAAGTCCAGGTGCTGACAAGCTTGGCTTGAACCCTTCAGTGCTGTCGTCACTTTCGAATTTGGTATCCGGCGTTTCAACGTCTTCCTCGCTCTCTTCATCCTCCTCGGAAATATCAGCAGCGAGCTCTAGATTGCCCGCCAATTCGTCAATGGTGCTGAATATCCGGATACCATGACCGCAGTCAATCATGGCAGGTTTCAGAATCCACCAGTCTCGTTCCGACGATTCCTTTGCTTCGTTATCTTCAAGCGAGTACAGAAGAGTCAAATCATCGGCTGCAGCCAGCGCATCTTCGACATACTCGCTATAGTCGAGAGATAACTTCACTGTAGCAGGGCTGTGACCTTTCAGTACGCTTTCTGGTCTTTTGGTGACCCAGTAATCCACGACGGTTGCCATGTGATCTTTTCGAGCCAGCGCATCGCTGTTGGGGTAGGCGTTGAGTAGTCCATGTTTAGCTCTGTTCAGCACCGCGAAGTGATGGTTCAGCTCCCATCCATTGAGAAGCTGATACACAGTATCCGCGTCTTCTGGAATATCGGTGAAATTCTTGTGACAGATAGCATCTGGCACATGTCGCTTGATGCATTCTTGGACATGGTAATCCAGCCAAGGATTGGCGCTGTGAACGTAAACGTGCATTTTCAGACTGAAATTGGCTGGTTTCTCAACGGGTGATGGAGCCTTCTTCAGGAGGGAGAGCAGCTTGACGAGGAATTGGCAGGCGACTAAGTCTCGATTCCATAGGGCCTCTAAAACTTCTTCCAGAAACAATCATCAAGTATGTACCTGACTGATGAAAAAGTCTGTATCTGGAACGAGAGCCAAGAGGTGACAGCCAGAGCCTTTTAAACATGGTGCTTCACGGTTCAAACAAAGAAAATATTTTAACAATAATTGCCAAGAGCCTGTTTGATGCTATTTACTAAGATACTCCACTCATTCAAACGTTTTATTGATGTTCTATTGGGCGTTGCGTTGTTAAACGTAAGCAACATCATGAAGTTCATGATATTCTTCAAAATGCATGATCGGCGTTGCGCTCACCGTTTCTTGTCAGGGGTCATGCCAGGGCCCGAATCGAGATCACTGATCGCTTTGACATGGTTATCCTGGTTCATTTAGCCCAACACCGGCAACGTAAAAGTTTTTTCTTGTGCGCTCATGAGTCGCTTGTCATATTCTTGGTGACGTGATCCTGGCAAGTGATCAAATTATCCTAATTATCTTTAAACTCCTCTGAGCTATCCCAAAACGTATCTAATCTATCATTAACACCACCAAATTCCCTTCCTTGTCTCCAAGTTATAAAGAAGCTTTCTAGTTATGTGTGTCACTTCTGTTTGAAGCCAACCCTTTTAGTCTCCGCATCAGCGTATCTCCATGCCATTTTCACAGACCCATTACCATCGACTGATCATTCTAATCCTACGCTCCACCGTATCGATAAATACCACGGTTCTGAAGCTGCGTCTGAAATAGACTCTGCGGTTTAACCCGCTTCCCCACCTCCAGCAAGGAAGCATTACCCTTCGGATGGTTACTCTTGTCTCCGCATCCAATGCACCAATTGATACCAGTTGGCGGTGACTCAAACTCACAATACCCATCTATGTTCCAACCAACGCCGCCATTGATGGACCAGCCTTGACCTGAACCCTTGGTATTGCGGTTCACGAAGTACGTCGCTACCGATGTATCTTCAACTAACAGACCCTGAGCCCATCTCTGATGCGGGTATATAGTCTGCGAATTTGACTGGGTCTTGTGGCGAAGAACAGCATTTGGGCCAGGTGTCAATGATCCCGTGGCGACGGAGAAACATCGCGCAGACGGAATACCAACTTGCGCACAGTCTTGAACGAGGACCTGTGAACCTTGGATCAAAATGTCAAAGGGAAGCGCACTTCCTGAGATGTCTTTATCTCGGTTCATGGTACTGTTCTGGATTGTGATGCGAGAGGCGTATTGGTCAATCTGGAAAAACTGGTTGAAGCCCTTGAGAGTGAGACCACTAGCCCAGCTATCAACTGTCCAAGATGGGAAGTAGATGGCAGCAGCGTTGCACGTCTTGTCACTGAGATAGGCCCCAGAACAAGTGTTGGGTACCTCAATGGAGAGATCCTTGATACCCATCTCACTGTTGGTTTCGGGAGGGGTATAGACAATGAGCTCTGGCTGCAGATAGTGCAAGTCAATATTGTCTGTCAAGGGTATCTTGAGGGTGACGTTGTTGCCATAGACACCGCTGATCTGATTTGGCGTCATAAATCTTTTGTTCTCCTACATAAAGTTAGTATATACACAGTTTAAAGCGAGGATGGCTACATACCAGTATCCAGGTCTGCGATGCTGAGTCTCGCACGAGGTTGCTCATGCCGTTAGCCTTGATCCATGATTCTGTGGCAATTCTAGAGACATAAACTAGCTGGTCCACCGCAAAGCCACTGCTGTCGAGGACCTGAACTGAAGAGGAGCCGATAGGGACATAGTTATTAGTGATGTTTGACCTGAACCCATACTTGGGATTGACAGTATTGTTAGAACCAAGGGTGAAAACAGGTACAGATGGTTTCGCGCTCAGTGACAGAACGGTCTTGCCACCAGCAGACCCGGTGACGACAACATTGCTGGAGATGTTCAGGCCTGCAGTCATAGACCAGTTACCAGCAGGCAGGATGACAGAGCCACCGCCCGAAGAAGCAATGCTATCAATAGCGGCTTGTATGGCCGGCCTCACATCGACACTATGATTAAGGGATACAGTGATGTTGGGGGCGATGATGGTTGGCAGTATGATAGCAGAGTTGTGATACCCAGCAAAGCTAAAGTCAGGTATCATATCCCCACGAGAACTCATGACTGTCATCCAATCAAACGCATGATGCTTTTTATTAGCCAGCGTGAAGTAGGTAGCACACGTGACGATGACGGTGACGGTGACGATAATAAAAATGGCAACGACGGAGAAAATGGTCCAGCGGGAGAAACACTGTCGAGGAAGAGGCATTGGGGAAAGTTCCAAAAAGGGGAGAAAAGTCAAGTGGGGGACTGGCAGCGCTGCGACTCATGTCGGAGCGAGTGGTTATATAAACTGTCAATATCACGGGACGGCATTCGACAGAGCGTGACTGGAATGAAAAGTGACATCTAGAACCCACAGGTTAACTTTAACCAACCATGCATAGTCGTCATCCTTGGTTGGTTAGTTTACCAGTGCGAAAAGCTTATAATGAATGGCATCATGGGTGACAGTGTATGCGCAAATAGGTCCAGTCTCTATGTTGCCATGAAAGTGCAAAAAAGCAACATCTTATTTTTGCCATGTCGGCGAGATCTATCTTGCGGAGATCAACTGAATCGCCATCGGAATTTAACTAGATGAGACACTACGGAGGCATAATCATACGCTTATGTGAGGGGTCCTGCGTTAGTGTCATGACTGGAATGCATGGCGCCCGGATATGGCATCGGGAGGCAAATTCCATCCTCCGGGGCGGATTGCAGCGGTGATGTCAGGTTGATTTGGAAGAAGGAAAAAGGAAATCCCTGATTCATGGCGTGCTAACGGCCAG
>JABCJW010003344.1:0-16794 GCA_013184375.1 Fusarium newnesense | reverse complement strand
TATTAATATAGTATAATAATAATTAAACTATATATAAATAGCTATCTTAAGTAAGAAGTAAAACCTAAGGTATTCTATTTATATCCTAGCCTATATTAAGTATTTAAATTAAAACATCTAGATAAAACGCCTGTTAGTAAATAAATGTTACTTCTTTATATTCTTTCTTACTTACCCAGTTTAAGAAACAAAATAAACCAAGGATAACTATAACTCCTAATAGAGCACTTATATCTACTATAACTAGAGGTTAATACCCTGCCTCATTTAGGTAAAATGGAATATAAAGTTTAACCTACTTGTGTGTTTTAAAACAGACTGGAAAGTGCTGAGCTGTTTGGTATCCCTTTCCTCTTCTTGTATAGGCGTATCTGTCAACAGTCCAGTAATACCTTCTATAGCTTCAGAAACTGCATAGCTAATATAGAGGTATATTGGCAGCAGAACAACAAGGTCACGCCAACGGCCCATAAAGAGGCCATTGTTCCCTGTGAAGATATCTAGAAGAAGATGACCTCTTCCATCTCCAGCTAGTAAGATGTGAAATTGGAAGACGTAGAGTTCCAAAGAGTATCTCCCAAGCCAGGTAGCAGCGGCTGAGTTGTAATTTCGCAGAGTCATTGTCGCATTCCGAAGCGCGATGATACTCACGATTGGTACAACTGATACAGAAGGATAAAGAGATGTAAACGCATTCCTATCTTCCAGGTGGGCATAGAAGTAAGTGTATCCAAGAATTCCTGCCATTGAGGGAATGATAGCACTTCTGTAATCTGTATACCAAGCGCTACTGTGCCTGACGTGTTGGTGAATCACGCCTGCAAACATGCCAATAAATGGCATAATACCGTCCGCATTCGCCTGGGAAATCCATGCATCGTGATCCCATTTGCCATGGAAAACGAGATGTTGAAGCTCGAATATCCCTCTGCAGACTGGAGTGAATTTGAGTATCACTGTTACTATGATGAACGATGCTGTGATCTTGCCGATGACCGTTTCGCTGCTATCATTGAGGCTCCGATAGGGAGCAAATGTAGCGTAAGTGATAAGAAACCAGAAGCTAATAAAGGCGGGGAGAAAATAAAACATATAGTTTGTGCCCATAATATAAGAAAGAGTGCAGCTTAGAAGGTTGAGGCGTAAGAGTGTTATAGCGATATAGCGGAATGAAAAGTCCCTCTTGGCGAGAAAATATACCGTATGGCTGTAACTGCTCAGAAAGACGTAGACAGAAATAAGTAGACGGTTCAGAATTTCCACTGAGCTGTAGCGTGGGGCACCAGTCCAGTGATAGATTAGAAGGGTAAAAAGCATCCACCCTTTCCACTCATCAATTTGATCGTTGCTCAGGACATTTATGTCTTCCGTCAGATTACTGTAGGATAATAGTTGAAAACGAGGAGCTATGTGAGACTTGGTCTTGCGAACTGTGGCCAAGGCTAAAATGAGGCAGATGCAGGCAAGAATTCGAAGTTCCTGAGGCATAAACTCTTTGTTACCTTTGGCTAAGGTCTGCGTGCGATCCGCCAAGTAGCAGTAAAGCAAAGCGACAGTAAGTGTGGCGACTGTTGTACTGGGTTGCCTCCACCGCTTTGTCGTTGTAGGTATAGAGATATTAAGAAGCTGCATAATAGCCCAGAAAGCCATATACACAAAAGTGCTCCAAAGGATAATAGCGTGGGCCCATGAGCGCTGACCGTAATCAGTGCAGCAGGTTCGTGTAAATGGGTGACCAATCTTTCTATCGAGCTTGGCATTACATCGAAGATTGAGGAGAATGTTGGCTTTCATCTCGGCAACTGAATCAATGACATGCATCCCCGTCTCTGTTATATCAACCATAGTTTCGGGCTGTTGATAAGAGAGTGCGGGAAAGGATCGAAGTAGTCGAAGGTGATGCTTGTCTTCCTGGCTATACAGGTACTCGTTGAGGGCTTCTAGCTCACCTCTCTGATATCCTTTCGCCGCCTTTCGCCATTTGGGAAGTAGATCGTAATCTGGGGGTTTGGCAGGGGCAATGAATACTTCATCACCAATACCTTGAGCATTCATTGGAGCTGTTCCAAAATCGGGTAGGTTTTCGAGGTGAAGGATCTGTGTGATGTTGTCCAAGGCACTTTTGAAACTGGGATACGAGACATGGTTAAATTGCCTCAGAGCAAACCACGCTCCAGCGCCCAAAAGAACAAGACCAGGCACCTCATCATGTGTTTCTGAGTATAGGCCATGGTTCTCTTGATTCCAGTGCTGTAGCCTCTCCTCATGCAGACCATGCTTTTCCTTGCTGAAAGCCTCAAGTTGGGTGGCAAAGGCTGAGGTCTCAAGATAAGGGTTCCAGATGCTTCTCAACTCTACACCGTTCAGTTCGAATATGTAATTACTCGGGAGATTGGTGTTTTCCCGAAGCTCCACTGCCATCTTGCGATCCAGCTAACATTTGTCAATCAGAAAGTGACGATGCAGACACTTGCATTGGATAACCTACCAGTCGTGCCGTTGCCCAGTAAACTTGCCTAATCGTTGAGTCGCCAGAGAAAAGAATTGGGCGATCACCCATGCATTGCTTGATATCATCTGGTGTGTAGTGATGCAGCATGCAACCGTCGGGCTGCCAGTTGGTAAATGGTACCCGAGAGCCATTCTCATTCGGAGCATTTATCCAACTGCCATAGCGTCCATTGCTTCCTAGTAGCGCCTGGCAACGATGCGGATCGTCAGACGGGAGCAGTTTGTTAAAAGCAAATAGAGTGAAGAGCAAGACAGAGAAAGTAGTAAGAAGTATTCTCGTTATGATAGGGTCAGAGGGCGAAAATTGGATTATCATTTTGTTAATTTTGCTCTCTGGCCTATTGAATACTTGTTGTGATGAATGGAGTATTGTAGATGTAATTTTAGGATAATGCCCAGACCTATAAAAGGAATCATCTGGAATGGGGCAAAGTCACAGTAGTAATGTCTGATGGAAGGGTAAAGGTGACAGGGTTAGTCGCGGTTTTAATATTAAGACATCCATACAGATAACAAGGGGGCGGGATAACCCGAAATCTAGTCCTTGGTTATAGTTTAAAGGTTACTTAGCGCTATTAAATAAGGGTCTCTTATCCTGTTTTATAAAGTAAATCAATTATAATTATTATTTATAGCTCTTATTTAATTATATATTTAATTTACATTTACAGTTTAGATAACAACAAGCTTTAAGAGTATAATATAATAAATAGGATAAATTTAAAAGTTAATAAAGGAGATGGGTAAGAGGAGGTGTAGGGGTGTGAAAATACTAAAGAGAGTAAAGAACAGGAATTTCAAACCGTTGATCTCATTAGCACAAAATTCCAAGCCCTTCCTGACTTTTAATCTTCGCAGAGCCTGCCTAAGCAAGGTTCCACTAAGCTCAATGTGAGCTCTCAGCCACAAGTCTCAACTGCAAATAACACATCTGGCTCATAACTTAGACATTATACCACAATGTCTAACATATTGGCCACTGAAGCCCCTTGCACCCACCAACAGGAATGTCGGCAATTGCCGACAAATGTAGTCATGCGTCATACATATAACCAAATGTAGGTATGCTTTACCTATCCTTTAAGATTCTATATAATAAAAAGTTTAGTTTTTTAGTATTAACTATAAGCAGTAAGAATAGTAACTATAACTTTATATATACTATCTAGAAATCTTTAGCCTATATGCCAACCTGAATAAGACTAGTAATAAAAGAATAGATATAACTTTTAAAAGGTTTTAATTAGATAGAAACTACCCCTCTTCTTAAATACATATCAACCTCTTGAAGCGGATTGTAGGTGAACATTTTGTTAAACTCTCTCAGACAGCGATGCCTCATCTGAATATCTCCAGGCCTAGTACTGATACCCTGCTGGACAGCTTGGTGATCAAGCCCTTCCAGGCCCAAGACCTGAAGCGGTCCCTCGCAAGTCAACATACTCGCGACGTAGTTAAGGGCAATATCCTCGCAGTTAAATTTGGAATCGACGTATTCCCGCACGCTCTCCATAAGTGAATCGTTTGACCAGTAATACTCCAAAAACGATAGGTGCGTAAAAGCTAGATCTGTGAGAGCCATATGATAGTTTTCGGGCCTTTCGCTGCAGAGGCTATACATGGCTTCATCATGCTCGTTGTTGTACCAGCAGCCCGCAAAAGGGCCTGTCAGACGATTCATACCCGATCGCCTCCACTGATGGAATACCCAATCAATATCAGTGTGATTAAAATTCCAGTCGTCGTCAGAGAGCAGGATACCCTGAGTCATATATCCAGGATCTGGTAAGAACTTTTGGTTAAGACTATTTTGTTTGGAGACCCTGAACCGAACGGGAACATGGTTGTCGCCCACAAAGTTTTTCGGTGGTGGTGACCTATTATCGTTCCAAACAACGACAATTTCGTAGAGGGAGGACGTATTATAAGCAGTGAGATGCTCGAGGGTATGCTTCAACTGGTCGCGTCTATATGCTTGAAGCGTGATCCTTCGTTGTTTGTTTTGTCAGCCAAGGCGAGTATGCTTCATTCCATGATTGATTATAACATACGTAAACATATCATCCAAGAGATGTCCCGTCTTTTCAACAGCTGCGTTCCAAATGGTCATATTGGCAACCTCATCCCGAGCACCACACGTCTTTTTCGCTTCGTGAAAGCTTGAATACTCTTGAAGTGATGACCAATCGCTCTTGGCGTTGCCGTTGCCACTTAATTTGGAGTAGTCAAATCCATACATAGAAGCGAATACCATGCAGGCGACAAAGCTCGCAACAGATGCAATGAGCAGGCTCCATTTCTTTGGTAGGCAATATGCCACGTAACGGCTGCTGAGCGATTGCTCTGAGGAATCGTAGATGGGCATCGGCGTCATCTCATTGGACTGTCGATTTGAGTTCGGCATCTTTCAGATGGTAGGCAAGAGCCGATAGCCAAGCTCAAGTCTGCGAGATGATGCGTTATGGACAATGGCCAAGTAAAGTATACTGCAAGAATAAAAGGAGGAGATTAGATGTAATATTCTCCACCAAAAGAATAGTTTGCTCCGTGCTGTGATCAATATGTCTCACTATCCCTTTTGTCAGCCATACGCCAGGTATTATGTTCTATTCGTCTGCAACAGATAGAAGCCTCAATAGGTTGGCGATATAATTACTTATTTGGTACTCGTTAAGGAGGGTTTGTTCCGTGAAGGTGCAATGATTACTGCCCTCAGAGATTTGTAAGTAAAACACGGCTGATTACGGTAGGGAGAATAGCAAGTGAAACAGGACTGGTTACGCTACGGAGGATAGCAAGTGAAACACAATATCGGTCGATCTCTCATCCCTTGCGTCGGATGTGATTGATCATTACTCGGTAGTTGCAATGCAGTTTCCCCACATCACAATGCCAATTGTTCTGGCCTATCAATCGGCGTCACTGCGCTTGCAAATACAAGGGAGATTACACTTCTAGCCACAGCTCTCGACTGTAAATAACACTGTGATAAGTTTGAGGTTTAAAGAGTCTTCAGCCCCCTATTAGAGACTAGAAGAAGATACCTCTAGTTCCTCAGGAAAGATAATCTAGCTTAATACCACAAGAACCAAGGATCCGGCGAGACAACAAGAAATCAAGATGGCAGCCCACATATCAACAAGAACAGTCATCTGTCCGAATTATTTCGACCAAACCAAATGACACGTATGCTGGTGTTATGTGCGGGAAGATTGCAGCAATTGGAATGTCGTGGCGGCGTTGATGGCGTGAGTCAATTGTAAGATCAGAAATACACTTCTGGTTCAACAGAACAAATGCATAGACATTGACCTTCAATCCCTTGCATTCTGGGTGATGAACATATGTCGCCGCCGAGTTTCAGATGATCGAGCTGAAATACTGCATAAATTGAATAATTTGAGTGATGGCTATAGGTCCACGCTAGGCCATTGAAGTCGGCCGACTGGCTAACCGAGACAGAACAGTCTGACAGGTCGAGCTAAGTTCAGGGTGGTGATAGAAGCTCTCAGCCACAAGTCTCAACTGCAAATAACACATCTGGATCACAACTGCCAAAGGAATCGAGATCGGCGTGCTGGAATTCGTTGTCAGCCCGAATTCGGCAATTGATCAGTTATGGCTGCCTCCTAATTGTTAGTCAGGGTAAGTTTGGGGAAAACCTGAAAGCCTCTGGAGAACACTGGTCATGGATTGGGTATGAAGTTGTTGAAGATGCATATGTTCAAGGTTGCAACTCAGCGTAGTAAGAATCCTACGACAATAATTGCCATCTCATTTGGGTTACCCTAGACGTAAGATAGCGCATCGAAGGAGGCGGGTCCCTCGTCGAGTGATATAGTTTTCAGGGTGCAGTCCACAGGGCAGTTATTGTGGCATTGATGCATTACAAGGACCCTAACATCACTGCGCAGGTAGTTCGACGGAACGTTATTGTATAGCTGAGGATTATTCCTTGAAAGCTCCATTAACGTTTTTGTCAATATTCAATACTTAAATGGCCATCAGACGATGATGATAACCGCGTCAACTAACTGGGCAGCTACCTCATAAGGTGCGAAGGCAATGAAGTGAGTACCTAGACATTATTGACAACTCCAGCTATCAGGGGATGCAGGATCGCCCTTGATATACACATTTCGTCGTGGATATCGACAATGCTTCTTTTGTGCAATTACGTCCTTAGTACCAGAGACATATTGTGCTCCTTTGATGAACTCTGGCGCCTTTCCATTCTCGACCCAGTCCACGATAGCCGCCAGAACATTACTCTCGGGCTCATACACGTCAAGCGTATCCAAGTTATTGCCGATCATGTTGGCCCCAGTTCCTCCTCGACAATGCCCAAGACCAGAAATGCGAAAATACCGATAAAACTCATCCAACTCTTCCGATTTCAGTCCCATGGTTCGACTCACATAGTTGTAATATCGAGCTGAGTTGTCACTTGTAATGAGAGGATCCTGGAGCCCGTGATAATGAAGGATCTTTATTCCTCTATCCCGGGCCCTAGTCAGGTTACCATTCCATGTCGAGACTCCTGTATCATCCTTGGACGATAATTCTAGCCAGTCATTTGCAGTAAAGGTCCATGGGTCCCATGAAGGATCGTCTTTGACGACGTAGCGCATCCAGTCAAGTAGATAGCCAAAGGGCTGTTCAATAGAAGTAAAACGGTCTGTTGCGTTGCTTCCCGGCTGGAGGCGCGGATACACGAATTCGCCATCTGGGCCATATACTGGTGTTAGGATAGTCCGAATAGTTTCTGCCTTTGCACCAGTAAGACAACCTGTCCTTTGGCTTGGACTGCAAATCAAAGCTTCCGGGCGGTATTGGCACAGGTCGGGGTCATCGATAATGCCGTCTTTCACACCATCAAGTCCGTCGCACTGGTTGAGAATGTCGTCGTATATCAAGCTCCAATCAGTGGCATTGAGGTAGGTAGACGATCCCGGCTTTCCAAGTGCTTTGCCTAGCACGCCACTCCAGTAGAATAGGGCGAGCATGTCAAAAGCAGGTGCTCCTGCTACAATGCCGTCAAAGTCTTCTGGAAACTCTTGCGCCTCTTTGAAGCCTTGCCTTCCACCAGTTGAGCAGCCGAGATAGTAGGACTTGTGGTGATGGGAGCCATAGAAGGACTGGACAATCTGCTTGCCGAGAACTGCTTCTAGGTGAACAGAGCGATATGCGTAATCCTGGACTGTGCCGGGATGATTGTAGAATGGTTTTCCCTGGTTTCCATCGTGGCCATTATTGGTACCAATAGTAGCGAAGCCTTGGGAGATTCCGTAGTTTATGTCATCGTATTTGAAACAGCCGCCTAAGCCTCCATTACCAACGCCCAGGAATCTGCCATTCCAGGCCAGTGGTAGCCACGCTTCGAAACGAACACTGCTATTCACGCCAGTAGCAACGTCAAACGAAAGACGGCATATGTCAGACTTGACAACTTGAGATGTCAAAGTGCAAGTAGCATCGTAGAATGGAAAGGTCAAGTTGGTGCCAGCCTTTACATATTCAGAAGCATGAATCGTGGCATTGGGTAGTTGTGATCTTTCCCCGAGGGTTTGGCAGTCTTTGGCCAAACTGAGATATGACGAGGCCCCACTTGTCGAGGGGACAAGGGAACAGAGAGACAAAATAGCCGAGACCCAAGTCATGACTCCTATAATAGAGTCCCTCTGCTGTTGTTAAGATATGTTGAAGAAAGGAACATGCAGTGATTTAACAAGAGGGATGGGGCATAGCTAGTATAGATATACGGTATCTATTACCCACTCCACTGCTTGGAAGCAGTAGCCCATCTTGTTCTCTACTGCATAACTAGATTCTATGCCTTGTTATCTTTGGGCAAAGATCTACAAGAATACAAGACACTAAGATCCGAGAAGTAAGGCCGGCAAATAGTCCCGGCAATAACGATTAGATAAGTCTGGGATGTAGAAAGCAAAAGTCCCTCACTCTTAAAGCCCGGTCTTTGTACAATAAGTAGGTGAGGATGATTTTTATTGGCTCAAGGAACAGGGGCTTATGGACGGATAAATATCCGTCTAGATAACGTTCCACTTTTAGAGGTTCTCCCCGCATTTGCTAGGGGTTTAGCATGGCCATACGAGTCATGTTATCGGACAATGTCCGGAAACACCACTTGGCGCTGTTTATCCTTTCCATCGCCAATACGAAAATGCCACGCCAGGATAAGTTATATAACCTTTTCCCCGTCTAAATGCCTAAATAATACCGTAAGTACATCATTATGGCAGTAAACAGAATAGTGACTACAAAGACGAAGGTCTGGCTTGTTCAAGATGCTGTATTTAGCCTTGCTAAATGCCAAGAGGCTGTATTTACAGTTACACGACATGAAATATTTGGACAGGACAACTTGGGTCAAGATAATTAATTCACCTGCTGACTCTCAAGCAACTAAGCTAGTACACATCATTGAAGTAACAACACCATTCCGACTAGCACAACCATCATACTCCAGTATATGGTCTGATGTCTGTATGCTTCTGATGAAGAAACCACTGATGGAATAGATGAAGCCTCCCCAGGTTCGGAAGGACTGAGGCTATGTGTGGACTTGGATGCCTCAATCTCCTTTGTGACTTCTACCTCGGTGGCAAACGTCGTTGAGACAGCTGGTTGATGCCCGTGAACAGGTACTGATTGAGAAGGACTAGTGGAAGTGCTAGGTCGAGGTGCGGGTATAACGCTTGTTCCTATTCCGAGGCCCTCTGAAGAAAGTTGTTGGCCTTGGGGAAGAGGTGATGGCTTGGGGGGATTTAGTGCGTTACTGGATTGGAATGCTGAGACAATTGGTCCGTTCTTGTTATTATGCTCTGGCGAAGCTTGGGCTGCAACAGATGATTGGTCGTTCTTGTCACCTGGTTGTTTGGTGTTTTGCTGGCCTTGTGTCGGCTGGGGGTTGGCTGTCTTTTTATTTTGTGCTTCATCCCCTGATCCTCGGGTTGCAGCCTTGGTACTTAAGGGTCCGTTCTTGTAACTCGGGCTGTCACCGTTTTGCTGGTCTTGTGTTGGCAAGGGATTGGCTGTCTGTTTGTTTGATGCTTCGTATTCAGTATTCAAGGGTCCATTCTCATGATCCGGTCCGTTACCGTTCTGTTGTCCTTGTGTAGGCAGGGGATTGGCTGCCTGATTGTTTGGTACTTTGCCTTCTGATCCCTGTGTTGCGGCTGCAATAATTGAGGGTCTATTCAAGGGTCCGTTCTCGATATCCGGTCCGTTACCATTCTGCTGTCCTTGTGTTGGTTGAGGTTGGGATCCGACATCTGCTCCATTGCCAGTGTAAATGTGATGACCTTCGATCCGATCAGGGTATCCGTGGCTCCCAGCCTGACCGCCAATCCAATTGTAAGGTCCATGGCTCACACCACCACCCTCACAAGCGGCAACTGGAACCACCATGGTGACAATATCCTGCCCCTGATAGCCACAGGCCTGGCAAGACGAGACAATGGTGGTCATATCTACAGGTGGGTATTCTTGGTGATCACAATTGCAAGCAGTATATTGCAGTGTCACTGGTATGCAAGTAGTGATAAGAACTCCTGGCTGACTTGGGTTAATAGTGACGTATGTGACAGTGGTTACTGTCTCTGCAATGACAATCTCTGTGACAGTCACACCCTTGGTCACGTGGATGGTTCGGATAGGGCCGGGAGTAACTGAAGATGGAGTGCCAGAGATTGAACTCAACTTGGATATAGTCGGGGATACTGTAGTCTTTCGAGAAGAGATTGAAGAAGAGGAGACTGATTGACTGTAGGTTGTCGCAGCGATGGACTTGGATGTTGATGACAAAGTCCGTGTTCCTGAAGCCTGTGAAGCGGAGGAAGCGGAGGAAGCCTCTGAGAAGGAGGAAGAAGAGAATGAGGAGGAAGAGGAAACTGCTTGGCGATAGATTGTCAAGAGACGATTAGACGGAATGGCACGACGTCTGCCTGCACCGCCAGTCGTGCCTCCACAAAATACAGTGGGATCACCAGGACACGTGATGCTACAGCGAGCATCCTCTACAATTTCTGATCCGGCGAGGGAATTAGCCTTGTAACAAGTCCTAAAAGGAGTTAGTTTGAATACTCTTAATTATTTAAACACTCACTCTTCAAAGACGCCGACATAAATGCTCCCAGCAGCCAACTCAACACAGATATCTGTCGTCATGTTGGCCTGGGTTGCTACCTCTGTAAAGGTTGGAAAACCCTCATCGGATCGCAGACAGGCGAAGTAATCATAACCATCAAGAACTTGGATGTTTCTTGCGGTTGTGGAAGGAGATGATGAAGTTGTGGATGTAGTCAAGGAAGGTGAAGCGGAAGGCTCTGATGGTTGAACTCTTGTGACGGGCGATGTCTGTTGCTGGGTGGATGGTACTGTGGACTCTGTCCCGGTTATAGTTTGACTGGTGCTTCTCAAGCTTGCTTCCGGTGTTATAGAACTAAAGGATATAGCCGTAGTCACACTGGTTGACGTCTCCGAGCTTGGGCTCTCGATACTGGCAGAGTTCTCGATAGTTGAGGTTGTAGTAGTGGTGAGAATGGAAGAAGGGAAAGAAGATCCTGTTGAGGTTGATGTTGCAGGCTTCAGGGTAGACTCTGCTACAATCTCTGATGTAGACAGATGCGTGGACAGAGACAAAGACTGGGATTCAGACTGTGATGCGGATTCTGATGAGATGGGCTCTGATGATGTTGGTAAAGTTGTAGAGGTTGATGGGGTTATAGATGGGGTGGATGCTGTAGTTGTAAGTGAGGTAGTTGTGGAATATGTAGCTGTGGAAGATGTAAACGCAGATGATGTAGTTGATGAAGACGTAGACGAAGACGATGTAGCTGATGAAGACGTAGATGTAGACAATGCAGCTGAAGAAGATGCAGGTGTAGTAGACAATGTAGCTGACGAAGACGTAAACGTAGACAATGTAGATGTAAAAGATTCAGTTGTAGACCCTATAGTTGTTGATGATGCAGATGTTGAAAATGTTGAGGTTGAATCAGCTGAAGATGTTGAAGATTCTGATGAGCTTGAAGATATTGAAGATGATGCAGATGAAGATGTAGTAGAAGACGTGGATATTGATGATATCGAGGATGTTGAGGTTGTTGAGGAGGTTAGATCGGCTGAAGATATTGAAGATGTTGTTGAAGTTGATGAAGTCGATACATCTGATGACGTTGATGTAGTCGATACATCTGATGACGTTGATGTAGTCGATACATCTGATGACGTTGATGTAGTTGATAAATATGATGACGTTGTTGAAGTTGATGAGACTGATGAAGACGATGAAGGTATTGCGCCTATTTTATAAATGTAATGAGTGCCTCCACTGTGGCTCGTGGTTGAAGAGGCACCTTGTAATGTAATGCAGAACGTTAATGAGTCCTGAAAAGTTGCAGCATCACATTGGCTATCAGCATCGCATGCCTGCAAACATGTCTGCAAGGTATATCCATTTCCAAGAGCAGAGAGCACACTGTATGACGTGTACGTGGCATCACACGTAACTGTAAACTGATAGGTTGTACCACTATAGGTACCACTCTGGCAGGTTGGAGGTGTTGAGGATGTTGTTGAGGGTGCTGAGGATGTTGAATCTGCTGAAGATGCTGATGAGCTTGAGGATATTGAAGACGAAGACGGACGCGATTGAATGGTAGCTGTATCATATCCGCTTTGGGTAAGCGAACCACTCAATTGGTCAAAGAAGTAACAAAAACCACCACCCCATGTAACTCCAACGCATGTTGCATCTGATGCGCAAGCATCCATGCATTGCTGTAGGTTTTTAAGGGTATTTGAATTTGAGTAGGGCGTGCCGATTAACGCCTTTCCACATACAGTATTAAACTGCACATTGTTGGGGTCGGTATAGGTGCCACTCTGGCAGGTTGGAGGTGTTGAAGATGTTGTTGAGGGTGCCGAGGAGGTTGAATCGGCTGAAGATAATGAAGATGTCGAGAGTGCCGAGGAGGTTAAATCGGCTGAGGATGTTGAAGATGTTGAAGATTTGACAGCCATATCAAATCTGCTTTGGATTTGAGAACCACTGAATGTGCTAAACATATTGCAACTACTCTGAGATTTATCCCATGTAACTCCAATGCATTTTGCACTATTTGCGCAATAGTCCATGCATTGCTGCAGGTTTTGGGGGCCACTTGAACCTGCATAGGGTATGCCGAGTAAGTTGGATCCGCATGTAACTGTAAGTTGCACACCCTTAGGGCTTGTATAGCTGCCTGATTGGCATCCCGCCGATGCAGAGGTTGTTGAAGCTGATGCGGAAGAACTTGTTGAAGATGTTGAAGATATTGAAGATGATGGTAAGGAGCTTGAATCGGCTGAAGATGTCGAAGATGTTGAAGATGTTGAAGATGTCGAAGTGCTTGAGGACGGTCGCGATTGAACAACAGCCAGATCAGCTCCGCCGTTGCTGCTAGCTGTGGAAGTAATTTGGCTGTATAATTTACAAACGCCTGCACTGCCAATCCATATTGATCCAACGCAACCTGCATCATCTGCGCATGCTTCCCAGCAACTCTGCTCGCTGCCGCTGTTGAATGAAGCTGAAGTTGAGTAGGACGTACCTGATGCAGTATCTCCACATGTAATCAACATTAGCACATTATTAGAGGTAATATAAGGGCCTGATTGGCAGGCTGCCATTGCTGTACTGGCCCAGAGGGCCAAAAGTCCGAGTTGCAGCCTCATGTTGTGTAAGCCAGCATTTAACGAGAAAAGGAAGTAACCGATATACAATTAATAAAATACAATTGAATAAGACTCTTTAAAGACTCTATATTTTTATTTCTCTTTCTCTTATTCTTTCTTTATTAGAGGTTTGTTCTTCTCTGAGTTTTGCCCAAATCAGGCCTTAAGGTTTATATTGCATTCCTTTAACTCCATGTTTGGAACTAGGCCAACATCACACAATACGAGTTATTAAGTACAGTTAGTGCAAACTCTAGTAATATTACCTTGACTTTTCTTTATATTTGTAATTATACTCTGATTCAGATTTTAGTAATTATAGCCAGCAGTTAATACTTTAAGATAAGCAGGTCCTCGATCTCACAGTGCTTATAGAGTAAAATATAGTATTAGTTATAACAAATGTTCGCCATCATGGGCTTGGATATTGGCATCCCTTTATGCAGGGCGGGGCTCATTATTCAAGACTTTTAAAGTTTATCGGCTTTAACAACTTTGGCTACTAGTTCTAACCGTTATCCCCAACCGCCATCCTATTACGCTTTATTTAAACAGCGTGGCTTGCACTAAAATAGAAAACTGCTGCGCGCTACACCTGTGTAAGGACGATACTTTGATACGCCGAAGGTCTGAGAAAACAACTCATAATTCGGGGTCTCAGAGAGGATTTTCACTGGTGGCCTCCCCAAAATTGCATAGCGTTCGAGTTATGGCTTGCACGATGCCCACCAAATTGGCAAATACCACGCCATGCGGCCATGCCGATAATGACACGAGTCCGACATACATGATTGAAGCCGCGGATAATGCTTGTTCAAAGTCACATCAGCTATAGGACGGGTTATACGAAATCACAAGGATCTTTTGCAAAGAACGAGCACTAGCTCATTTGGACTTGACAGAATGCCAATAGTCTTGAACTCAAAGGTTCGCTTAATATCAGCCTATTATGTACGTCCCGCTTAAGTAAACGGGAGCAGTTATTTGCTAGAATTGTCTCGCCGCTTGGACCTGGTGAGTGTCCCCGTGTTGAGTCAAATTTCTCAATAGCTGCAAAGTTTATCTCAGGCACTTATCGCCAGCAATACCGCAGCAATGCCGCAACATGGCCGCAACATGCTGCCGGACTCGACTTGAGAGGTCATTTTGAGAGCTGAACAAATCTTCGGGCCATACCTCGGCGATGACCGATGGAAGATTTTTTGTTTCTCTTTTTCCCAAGACTATTTTGCCGCCGTTGCGTAGTGGATTCGAGCGACGGGTTCCGACCCAGGCGCTTCCAGCTTGGCCAGTCACATTCTGGTTGAACTGTTCTGATGATGCTAACAGTTTATTATCACTATACCTCATTGAACGAATCGACGATTCCAGGCACTTACTTTTACGCCGAAATATACACTTTTCCGAGGTTGCCGTATCCTCGGTGCCAACATGTATCCAGGTATTCAATAGATCAACTTGTGGTTGGTTTCATGTGCCTCCTGGGTGTAGCGCTTTTCAACGTTGTTACTTGGAGTTGAGACTGTGGCTGAGAGCTTATATTATCACAGAGAACTTAGTTAGCTTGTCACCGTCTATCACCATCTTGTCCTCAGGGCTCTCCACGTAGCGCCGCTTGGTGATGCGTTTGGGCGTTCGGTTCTTCTGACGCTTGCGTCGTTCCATGCGCCGTTCGGCCTTGGCCAACATGTCGCACATGTTGTGGTGAGAGATTGGCAAGGCGATGTTGGGGCAGCCTTGACAGAGAGTATCTGGTGCAAAGTCGTGAAGATGTAGTGTCAAGGCGCCAGGGACGGGCCGTTTGTCACTCATTCGGAAAGGCTGGATCAATTAGCTTTTTATTTTCCGATTGATATGTATGAAAGGAATGGGAACATAACATGCCTGTGCCTGAATAACCTGCTCAATCTCCATCTTGGGTCTGTCGCTGTTTGGGTCTGTGATGAACATCGGCTTCCAGACTGAGATGGTGGAATCCTTGTCTAGATTGAGATCAAAGCAAAGAACCACTTTAATGTCGCCGTCAGTACAATAGATATACTGGTCGGCAATCTTTCGTAAGCGCCCTGGGTCTTGCGTCAATGCAACCTCGACCACTAGGCCCGGATAATCAGCGTCATCGTGCTCAAACTGCGCATCAGGCTGTTGTTCCCATTCGTAATCGCCTTCGATCAAATTAATACGAGATGATAAAGCGTTGTTGATGCTCTCGGTGAAAGGACGCGCTTCTTCGTTCTGTCGGCCAATTTCGCGTACTGCGTCAGAAACAGCACGGCCAAAGTGTCCGATGAATAATTCCTGAAGCGCAGAAGGCATGCGAAAGTGAATATGCTCAAGTTGAGGGTCGTAGTCGAAGCGGCGAAAGGTAGCCTGGATCTTGTCGTGGAGGCGGGTGAAGTCGGCCTTGCTGAGGGGGAAGCTCGTTAGCGGCGCGGCTTTTCCAGCTTCGTACTGTCGCTTGAAGTCAACAAAGACTTGAGGTAGTGTATCAGCTGTCGAATTGGTTCGCTTGCGTTTCTCCGAGGCTGGAGGAGAAGCGAGTGCCTCAGGGATCATTCGGTGGGGGTCGACGAGACGTGAAGAAGACGCTTTTAGTGATGATTCAGGCAATGACTTGTGGGTACCAGCCATGCTTGGAGTCTGCGCGTGAGGTTGCAACCGATGCCCATTGCGATGTTGCTTTGACTTTCAATTGAATGATGAATCGCGGGGCGATGATCTCCTATCTTATCAGCGTGTTTACGATACAGATATCTGTGGCGCAGACTGGCACCAGCCACAACGAGCAGATTGAGGTCTAGTGAAGATCGGTTCATCAGTTCCAATATGCTGGCAATAGCGGCCACCATGTCAGGTTATATCTAAGTTTTAACAGTCAGAAATAATTTTTTAAAGAAAGCAATAGAATATATCACATAAAGTAAAAAAGAGAGCAGGAAAGTTCTGGAGGGCTTTTTAGTATTTAAGAGAGTAAGTAGGTGGTTCTTTCTTTAATTCCTAAAGTGATTGCCTACCCTATGGCAAAGGTTCCCATTCTGGAACAAGACTAGCTCCATCCAAGCGATAAGACTCGCTCATCTTATCTGAGCCTGTCTTCGCCCCACTGGAAACAACAACATTAACATTAGCTAACCTTAAGTATTAATTAAAGAGTATAGCTAACCCTAAGCACTAATTAAAGAGTATAATTAACCCTAAGTTATTTATTTTAATATAAAAATAACTCTAATCCCAAATTCCAAATTATATAAAGTATATATAAATTAGAATCCTATATAAATTAAAACCACGCTATTAATAATAAAAGGTAAATATAAATTAGAAATAAGAGGTTAATATAAATTAAAACTATAGCAGGTAATTTAATAAAACTAGTATTATTAAAAAGCAGAGATTTAAATAACTTATTTATTTTATTTTTAAGATAGAATTAGTTTATTTATTATTATAATACTAAGTTAAAGTTTAAGAGTTAATTAGAGGATATTATAGAAAGTAAATAATTTAAGTAATTTAATTAGCTAGATAAGATATAAAAAGTAG
>JABCJW010003338.1:0-15273 GCA_013184375.1 Fusarium newnesense | reverse complement strand
TCTCCTCCCGATGCTGCTAAGACTACCATCGACCTTGTCACCATCACCCAGGACGTCACTACCATCGTTCCTTGCACCAAGTTCGTCACCAGCACCTTCGTTGCTCCTACCACTATCCACCCCCCTGCTGCTCCCACTGTTACCATCATCCAGGGACACACTGGCCAGGCTCCTCAGCAGACTGGTACCCAGCAGCCCGGTGCCTTCACCACCCTCACCCGAGTCCCTGCCACCGCCACTGACTCTGGTGCCTCACCCACTGAGGGCTCTGAGCAGCCTGCCAACCCTCAGGCCCCTGGTACTGCTGGCCCTGGTGCCCAGCCTACCTACAACGTTCCCTCAAACGGAACCATCACTGGAGGCTACCCTTCCCCAACTGACCAAGTTCCCGTTGTTGCTGGAGCTTCTCTCGTCAGTGCTGGATCTATGCTCCTCGCACTTCCTATGGCCCTTGCCTTTATCATGTAAATAGCTTAATACCGAAAGCCCTTTGGCCTTCAACAGATAGAACGTAATTCATACGACTTCGAAAAGTTTCTTTTTACTATTTGCACCCTTTCAGCTTCTGCCTCTTGTGACTGCTTGCACTTGCCTTGACCATCTTTGTCTTCGATTGCCAAACAGTCTCTTTACTTCAAAGACCTTCACTCCAAGTTCCTCGGTGCTTCCATGGTAGCCTTCTGTGACTTGCGCCGGGTAGATTCGCAAATGGATAGATGTTTGTTAGCTACTTTGGTTCAATCATTACTGTATACCTATCGATGTTCTTGGTGTTCTCTTGGTCGATTACCAGCGCCTTGTCGCCCATGCGCTGGATCACTGCTTTGCATTAAGAAAACACTGCTGCCAAGGAACCCGAAATGCTGTCTATTGTGATAAAGTGCGCTGTAACAGCTAAACATGGTCACCTTGTATCTGGCCGCTGGCAGATCGGTAGTCGACCATTAGTTAAAGACGAACATACGGAACCGAGATAGTGAAGTTAGAAAGGAGTCTTAGGTATACTTGTACGCATGTCATTCATACCGTCTTTCTTGCACCATGTTTCTAGTGAGAAGGTTCCCATTATGAAGCTGATGAGGCCCGGTATATACACAGGCCAAGGTACAACAATGAACGACGAGGAATGTTAAAAGAATATCCGACTGCGCTGTAGCGACGTCGTGAAGATTAATAAATTTACGACATTATTCAGATACAGAAAAAACCTAATCACCTTAACGCCTTTTTTCGTGTATTGCCCAAACGCTCAAGCCGCCCAATCCGTTCCGTTCCGTGTATGTTCATCTCGATGACCTAACCTTTGACACATGCACCACAGTTTCGTTTTTGACCATGATGCCCCCAACACCCGCTGGATGCCCCAGATTAGCCGAACTACCGGGACCAGTCACAGTAGCAATGTTTCCATGTCGCTGATCTTCCTGCTCGAACTCAGAATTGAAAGACTCGCTCCCGCTTGGCTCGCTTCTGGCGAGCTCGTGTGTAGAGCTTGACTCGTCCTTCCCTATAGTTCCGAGACGAATTGAGTGCTTTGTTTGACTTCGACCATAGTTGCTGCCGAAGTTGTTTGATCCGGATCTGATCGATGATACGGGGTTTGTGCAGGTGAAGAGATAGAGGCAGGCTGGTCGGATAATGGGAAGACAGGCTGTAAAGGATTAGTGTGAGGTATAAAGGGACCGGAGGCTAAGACTGACTGGATACTGTCACCAGGTTGACCTCGACTGATGCCCAAATAATGACGGGAGCCAATTGCCATGTCATGTCAACTGACTTGTTGTCGAATGATGCTGACACACTGACAATGACGAGACCAGCTACGCAAACCCTGGAAGACGTATTAGCACGAAGCCATAGTGGGAATGCCGATGGAGAGCCTACAAAATACCGAACATGAACATGAAGATAATCGCGATCTTCTGCAGGGTCGGGAGCTGAAGCTTCTGGATCTGAACGATGGGCAGGATCAAGATGCCGACGTCTATCAGAACATGCGCAAGCACAGTGCCAAAGAAGAAGTCACTGCTCTTGATGGCGCAAGTATAATGTTCCATCGTAGGATCCCAGAATGCTCGCACGGGGTAACAGTGAAACGTCGTCAGGAATGTCTGAGATGATGTGAGCATAGGTCTTGTGGTCTCGTCTCTTGAGGTTACTTACACGAACGAGAATCCAGAGAATGGAGCAGACCAATAAGACCGAGACGAATATCTGGATGTTTGCGACACGGAACATGCGCCAGTAGAAGGATAGGATAGAAATCTTGGCGAAGAAGAGCGTGAAGGCGTAGAAGTGTTCCATTATAAAGAGATATTTCTTGGTTGTGTAATTGGCTTCCGTAAAGGTCATGCCCTCTACATCCTTCGCGTGCAATCCGAAGCCATGGTGAATCCCTTATGAGAAGTCAGCGATTGTCGTTGTCGATGTCGAGGAGGGATCGTACAGATAGGCAATACAGTGCCCCAGCAAACAGCGGTGACCTTAATGCTGTTAATGATGATTCTGAGCAGTCGTGTGTCCATCAACATACATAACTTGCACAGGCAAAGTAGTCGTCCCACCAGAATCGGATCCTCGTTATTCTTCGGCTGACAAGGCGTAGGATAAGAAAGATAGTCGCAGCTGCAAAGGTAATGTACTCAGCTGCCCAAAGATCAGGCTGCCTCGACCGCATTCTGGTATATATATCTTGTGCAGCGTCAAGAAGTAAAAAAGACAATTGAAGTCCCCTCGGTTAGCGAAAAGCAAGCTGGATGTAGAACTCCCGGGATGATATACGTCTGCCGACCATGCCGATGAGCACCGTCGATCACTTCATGCGGCTAAGTAGCCTTGTAAGGATGCCGTGCTAGACCAAGTCTCGATCCAGGGGTAGAATGCTCCGACAGAGGGTGAGGTTAAGCCGTTGATGGAAGGTCTAGACTGTGTTATGCGTGGAGATTGAGAAGCAAAGACCATCGGGGAAGAGGTTAATGGATAAAGGAGGGTTGAACCGTTTACTAAACTTGGCGATCGGAATATGTGCAAGCATGTAAAATGGTAAGCAGCCACAATTGACCACGGACGATTTAGCATGTTGAAGATGGACTGGGTTGTATCGTTACGGTAAAGACGAGGCGAGGTATGCCAAGAAGAGAAGTTGTTTCTTCCTGGACACTCGTAAGGAAGTCAGACCTGAAATGCCAAGTTATTGTTGGTCATCGAATGCCGACTAACCCAAAAGCTCACTCCAGTCTGGCTTTGTAGGCTGGTGGTTGTACGGGTACGGTAGCAGTCAAAGCGTGTCACTAGGATCCAGGCCCCAGGTTCCAGAACAAGGGTTCTCCATGATCTCCAGGCTGATTCATCAGGATCGGGGACTTCTCATTTGATAGGGCGATTAGTAGTGCAACACCCCGGTGAAGCGGCTGATGCGATCCGGCGTTTAGCTTTAAACTCTATTGCCCAACTCGAGTTTGAGCCTTTGAGCCGTCTATCGCCGTTTTCCCATAGTCTCTTCGCCTAGATTGTTTCAAATTTCCGCCCATCACTTAGTGTCGATCTCGACATTGTCGCGTGATTTGGTTTGTCGTTACTGGCTCATTGTTCCGGGTCGAGACTCAACCGACGATTTGGGTGTTGAGATGCTACCCTTGCCCTGCTCGTGTTCAAGGTTCACTAGCTTTTAGGCAACATACAGGGGCCGGCATTTTCAGGGCGAGCGCGCTTCGGGTAATAATCACACTCACACAGTCCAATGACCTGAACGCCTTAGAAAATGTCTGAAGTCTTTGGAAGAGAACGCGTGTCGGCCATTCAACAGAGTTTGAACTTTCGGAGCTTAACAGAACACTCGGCAGCTTTGTGACGTGCTTGACAGGAGGTAATGTTCCGGCGCCTACATCTTGGCTTGGATATCCACGATATCACATTTTCACTCCCATCTTCAAAGTAATCTTCAAAGTAAATGCAGGTTATCGACCCCCAAAAGCAATCAATATTCAGGCATCAAGCCAGAATAGTTTAGGTTCCGAGAACAGATGCCCATGTCTTTGGCAAGGAGGAACGTTGGCCGACGTCAAGGATCAGGCTGGGGCCTGTCGATCATTTGCAGGGCCATGCTCGGCATCGACACGCGGAGACGCCGTTCTGTTGCCAATTTATTACAGTAACACGGGACGATCAAGAATACGTTGCAGTACGTGCTCACGGCAACGGTCTTTGAACCATTCGGGCCTTTAGCTCAATCGTACAAAAACCCAATCGGGATTACTTGAGGCCAACTATTGACACTATTGATACTTTAGCCAAGTTCACTTCGAGACTAGTTTGGGACAAATTTATCATCTTGAGGAAACAAATAAGTATTGAACGTAAACCTTGTACCTAGTGACGCAGAGAACTATTACCCTGCCTCCCTAGCTTCCCCAGTTTCACAACCGAGGTTCGGCATATGAGGTTGTCAGATATGACAGGGAATTGTTGAAGATGTTTCGTGTGGAGATTGGGAGATGTTTTATGACAAATGAGAATCAGATAAGGCAATGACCTGCCCTTTTCAGCTGAGCCTCTTCAAGGATCATATCATTCATTATCGGGTAATGAAATCTCCATCTAATAAGCTTTACTAGGTTCGCCATTTAGTAACAGCGAAAGGTTCAGTAGTCAAAGATGGCCGTAAGCTAGCTAACATAACCATGATAACAGCTAATCGTAGTTGCAGTTGGCTTACGAAGAGGTTTGATTCTGATGGATCCTGCTTAGTCGAAGATTACAAAAAGATTGATTATGCCTGGTCAAAAGGGGCAACACACAATTCCCCGGCTCGTCGTTACATCAACAAAAGCCCTGAATGTGCCAACTGCAACATACTCATCGTGCGCGAAGCAACATTGATAGTCGCGGTATCCTTTAAACTTCGGCATAGACTCCACAAAGAAGCAGATGCCTGATTCATGATCGGTGTAACGGTGAGGCTACACCCGCGTTTCCCGATATTCTCGGTAACTTACAGCTGGCGTATCATCATAAATTATCCCCTGAGCAAGGAAAAGAATTCGAATGATGATCATTACTGTTGTTGAGCCGTTTAGCGATCCATGTTAAGATCACGGATCCATGTGCAGCTGATTTACCTGAGGCTGACGAAGGTTACGTATGGTTCAAAGCTTCAGCTTCAAACCACCTGCTGGATTCCGTTAGCATCATCAAGATTTTTGTTGAGAATTCTCATACTCTTATCTAAATACTGCGTGACTGAGAAACGCTATCGCGGTGAAGATGTATGTCTCAGTCCTTCAGGTAGACCGCAAATGAAAGACCCTGGGAGACCACTCCGTATGATTCACGAACTGTACTCACTAGCAGCTGATATCGTCTCTGAAACTGCTATTGATATACGTACCAATCACAACAAATAGAGTCCGAAAACTTTGAGCTGGGTAATTCCATGCAACAGGCACAGGTAGATCTTGAGACATGTGAGCCTGTACCATGTTCCTATCTTTTGCTTTGTTAACAGTGCGAGGCGAGTCTGTTCTGACAACTTGCAGCTCCTGCTCTAGTCTTTCCTCTATCAGAAACCTTTATGGATCACTCAAACCATAACAAGAGACCTGCTAATGCAGATATTATTGAATACAACCGTCCTTATCATATCTCAAACTATGAAAATCCCGCCACGAATTTACTTGAATATTGCAGCTCATGTTACATGAACGTTTAGTGGCGGTGCCGACTTGTTTCTAACCATAATATACAAGTCTGGAACGCATACGAGACTAGAAGTTTTTAATCTTCTTTCAGTTATCGGTATTGGTTACTAAACGACTCGATATGCCTTGATCTTGAACCCTTAGCTAGATAGACCGACTGTAATCTTACCCAGGCCTCATTCGTATTTGACAGCCTGTACCATATGCTTAGGAAGGCGCTTGTACTTGATATCTCCATGCTAGGTAATGAGCTCACAAAGAAACTATGGTAAATGGATAGTCATGAATTAGTTCTATAGTGATTTGTTAATTGTATCGACTGCTCATCCCGGCTAAGAGATGAAGCCCACCTTGATCTTGCATATATCTTCCCGAATGGTCATGCGTTGCCGGGATAGATAAACTTCCATGCCGGAGAAGTAAACTCAATAGCTGAAACTGAACTCGTGAGCTTCTGATTAATCTAGAACGACTGAGGCTTGCGTAGAGCTATAGGCTAACGATTGGGCTGTGCTGGCGGGATGCAAGTCCCAGATACAGATTAGTGCTGCGATCGAAAATACTTCTTCTTACACACAAACTAGGAGCAGCACGAAGCACCGTCTATCTTGAGCGTAAGATCAAAATCTCTCCCTCAGCTCCCATCTTTGCGCTACTGGAAGTCTGGTACCCAATTGGACTATGTTCTCGCTGGCCGTGTCCAGAATTAGCGTTCCTTGGAGTCAGAAGAACCTGTAGTTTGGCCACTCAGTCAACATCTCGCATTGACTACTGCTGATAGATCTCCCTGTTGTCAATAGTTGACCAAAAAGGGTTCGAGTAGGATCCTGTGAACCCAATTGAGGGGCTCAGCTGCCTTCCATCACATCAGTAAACGCCATAGCTGGTACATTATGGTTGGTATACTGAGACAGACCAACTAGGTCTGGGCTGGCTTATGCTTATTACACTGGTATCTGTGCGTTCTCAGATGGATGGCCCTGGCGGTGAACATCTCAATGGCCAGAGACAGAAGCTTCTCGATGCCACTGACTCGGAGAACGACCATCCTGGCTTAAATATGCCCTGTGCCCCAAGCTTTGGCAACATCATCAACGGTTCATCTGACCTTCCTCGAGAAATTGGTAAACTTCCGAGACCTGTCTATACCATCGACAACTCTTACAGAGACACGATTGGAAATTGGATCAAAGGCGCGAGTGGCGAGACCAAGCTGAGTTTGGCCTTCAATATCAATGATGCCAAGTCAGGCACTTGGGACCAGTTGGGTTTCGTCAATGTGAACACGAATGCGGACCGGACTTATTGCACTTTCTTCAAGGCGCATTACTTCAAGGACAATCAAAACAAGGAGGAGTCCATCGCAACTCAGGATGTCGGTTCTGAGCTCTCGGTGCAGCTGTCAGTGTCAGACGCTAGCGTGTTTACCGTCAAACCTGGTGAATGGGATGTGCCTAACATTATGAAGGAGTACCCAAACTTTCAGCTGGGCGCTGCTCGTGAGCCTGCCGCCCGAGTTGACCAAGTCATTCTGGCTTACAAAGTGGCCATGAAGCTTTCCCTGCCAGCTAATGTGGCCGAGCGTGTTGGTGATATAACTCACAAGGCCAAGAGGACTGGCGGATCCGTGAGCTTCTTTGGACTTGAGATTGGGTTTGGAGGAGGAAGCAAGGATGAGGTCAACATCTCTGGTTCATCCATCGAAATACGCAAGGACCTTGGGTATCCTGTACTACTGGGTGTGAAGGGCAAGAAACTCCCAGGCCTTCGTCGCTAGTAGATGTATGCCCAAGCACTGAACTGTCGAATTGGAATTTTGTATTCCTGGAGAAGGGTTTCTCATTGTAGATACTATGTGCAGGACTGAAGTTGAGTGATTATAAAGAACGATTCAGTTACATGGTATCTGATGCTGGACACATTAGGCAATAAATTCTATCCCATCTTAGTACTTTCACGAATGACGTGATTCGCTGACTCAGGATCACGCATACAAGTATGAGTCAATCAGACAAGATGGCACATGAAAAACACACTGACTCTGGGCTAATCAGCATTGAAATACCCGAAGAAAGACTCCAGTTCGCCACAATAACATGGAGGAACTGTACCTGCTTCAACAGCTCAAGGACACGCCGTTTGCCTGCTCGTCTCTGACACGTTTGAGCGGTGGCAGCGCCAACTATGTCTGTCGAGGCATCCTGATCGATGCTATACCCAAAAGAGATGGGTCTCGGAATGTGAAAAGTGCTATCGTAAAATATTCGCTTGGTCATGTACCGGGAAATGCTGGGTTCAAACTTGACTTGTCACGCTGCGTATGTTAACATTTGATCTCCTTTGTCATCAAAGCCAAAGAACCTACGTGCACAGGCTAGATAATGGCTTCTCCGCTGACCTTATTTATGTACAGGCTGTCGAAAATATTGTACTGGAGTACTTGAATCAGTCATCGCTGGTGACCATGAAAGTCAAGATCCCCGCTACTTATTTTCTAGACCTCAATGCTCATAGTGGCATTGCGGTACAACAAGACTTCCGCCATTCAACGGACATAGCATCCATCATACGTTCGACAGAGCTTAGCGGCTTGTGGATTCGGTCTAGGGCACTATCTACTAGTCAAGAGGTTGGACACTGGCTGCGTTGTTTCCATGAATGGGCCTCAGAACCTCAACAAGCAGACTTTCGAAGCAAGATTGGCTGCAACGAGCCCATGCAAAGACTCAAGCACAAGGTTACCTATGGCACATTCATTGACATCTTGAAGAACTTTCCCAACATCCTGCAAAAGAACATCGGGGTTCTGGAAAAGGTCAAAGAACGAGCAGATCTCGAGCTTCTTGAACTGACCAGCAGTGACGAAGGACCAGATCGAGGTATGATCCATGGAGATTGCTGGATGGGAAAGTGAGTAACAGAGACCCATGAAACCGACATATGCAGCCAATCTGATTTCTAATTAGTGTTCTGCTATCGAATTATCCTCCAGCTCCCAGCGGTATGGATACTGATACAGATATCATCTTCATTGACTGGGAATTGTGCCAATTTGGCCCTCGAGCGTATGACTTGGGACATATGCTAGGCGATCTTTACGAGGCATATCATTTTCACAACTCGGATATCGCTTTGACGATGATACGTGGCTTCATTGACGGTTATGGGGAGATCGACGACGATATGGCTTTTCGAACCACTATCCACGCTGGTGTCCAGCTTCTGGGCTGGTACAATCGCCGTGCCCCGTCAGATCCTGTGAAAGGGACTACAGAACAGATTTCGAGTGCAGCAAAGATCTCGACAAACTTTATTGTCAATGGCTGGGACAGGGAAAAGCAGTGGTTTCGAATGACCCCATTGGCACCATTGTTCCATTCTGGTACATAGGTCACCTACGGACCAACTCAAGACTACCGAAATCATGCCTCTCCGCCTAGCGAAGAGCCATATAACATCTCGAGCCTCCTATAGAGCATTTATTTATGGATGACAGACCAGGAATCAAAGTGTAGCTGATCATTTCCCTCTGTGAATGCTGTAAGACGGCGCAGCCCTGCTCGCGCAATGAACCCAACACGGTTTAGCGCCATATTCCTGTGGCACTGTTTCGCGACAGCCTCCACCTCGATCAATGTTCCTCATTGGGAATAACTTCAATGTAAGACGCCCAACATGCGACAGAGGTTCAACTATAAGACAGGTGCTGTGCCCAGTTGAGATTTATCACACAAATAATTCCAAGAGATAATCTAACCAGCATTGTATTGTTTTACGCATTGAATCTTCAACTCTCAGTCACAATGTATCCCCATCAACTTGACTATCAACAACAAGCCCTACCTGTAGAACTACCAGCTGAAACAATCCCTCAATACGACTACACATACCAACCAAACCGTCACATTTACCTTCCACAAATACTACCTCCTTCGACTCCCACGGAAAGACCTACGCTATCTCCATCACGCCCCATTCTCATCCCTTCAACCTCAATCACAGGCTCACTGGAAGTAACTCCACCATACCACCGAGCTTATCCTCCTATTCTCAGCTCCTACGGAATCTCTTCAAAAGAATTCATGACCATAATCGATGCACTCAACATCGCCCTCGCTGAGCCAGCGCCCTTCAAAGCAATGGAAGTCGCAGGCGATGGCCTCGGTTTCGTTCCCAATGAAATAGCCCAAGGCATTTCTTTGGGGCTTGGACTAGCTGCGGGTACTGGAACTGCTGCCACTGCATATTTTAGAGAGAGAAAGGTACTTGAGAGGGTGAATCGAGACATCTTCGCACCAAAGGGCTTGGTGATGAAGACCATGAAGGATGAGGAAGTGATGCAACGACTCAACACCACGGCCAAAAGTCTCGATCCACTACTAAGATTGCAAGAAATTGCATCGCACGTTGAAATTTTGTCTTTTGACGTTGAACCGCCGATCAGACACTCCAATATGCTGGATCGCATCAGCGCAAAACAAGCTGCCATCAAACAAGCCAGCAAAGAGAAGAAAAAACGCAAGAAGCAAGAAAGACGCCTCCAAAAGCGCGAAAAGGCAGCTGATAAGTTCAATCGCCCAATTGAATCAATCGATGAGCAGTATAACTCGGATATCGAAAGTCGGATTGAGATCGAGGCCAAGGTCGCGAGGCTGGAGGATAGGATCGCGGAGATCAACATCAAAGCAGAGGAGAAACTTATCGAGTCAAGTGAGAAGAAGGTTAGCGAGATTGAAAAGAGACGAAGAAAGGACTTGGAAGAAGTTGAGAAAGATCGAGCCAGGTTGATGTGGAAGCATGGCAAGGCTATTGTCAAGGTGAGTAAGAAAGCCGAGAAGCAGGATGAGAAAGATGAGAAGAAGGTGGCCAAACTGGAATGGATCATGATTCGAACCATTTAGACTTTTCCTTCAGATATCGCCTTATAGATTTACGTATTATTTGATTAGAATTACGCTCGATGTCTTCCATTCCCGTCTTCTCCCGATCTCAAACCCATGCGTCCCAGCAATAACCCCATTCATGATCTCTTCAGCCCCTTTCTCCTCTGCACTGCCCTTCTCGAAGTTCATACTTGCTATTTGCAGCGGAAAAATGAATAACAAGGACTCAGTGCTATGAGACTCGTGTCCAAGACACGATGCTGCAAGTTGGCATATCTCAGTGGCGATAGCTTTCCTAACTACTTTTCGATCTTCGAGAATAGATGGAATTTCGGCCACCAGAGGAATGTTGAAGAAGGTGCAGAGGCCTGTCATGCAGAGTATTATTGCCCTTTGTAATGCAAGAAGGGCTTTGTGTCTGACCGGGTGCGAAGACCTGTCTTGTGTTGAAGTGAGAGGAGAACCGGTTAGAGGTCGAGGGTGCTGGTAGAACTGCTCCCAGTCTTCTAGATCCGACAGCGTAGTCTCGACTCGCTGCCGAAGCTCTTCAAAGAACTCGTTATCAGCGTCACCTCTTTCTACACGATCCATGTCATGCAACTGGCCAGGAACGCGGGCAAAGATGTCGTGCAAGGCATCACTAGCTGTCTTTGGTACGGTCGACGGCCAGGGGACGGTCTGCCACTCTGGAAGTGTGAGATAGCAATGCTTTCTGTTTATCAGTGCGCACAATATCTATTCCAGTCAGCGGTGTTCCGTTCTCGGCGATGTGGTTCATACTATCTCGAACCGGCACTGTCTGAGGAGTTCCCTCTCCAGGAATGTTTGGTGTCTCCATGGCCCTCTCAGCTTGACCTTTATACCAACAGTTTAGTATGCAATCGAGTATCCAGTGGTCGTAGTACTTACCAACTGAGTTATTCCCTCGTAGTGCTTCAACCATCCCGTCTTGTCTGTAAAGACGATATTCTCAAACATGCATAAACAAATTACACTGGCAAGCGTGTCCCATTCGAGAACGGCGGCTGAACTCGCCAGGTCAAGTTGTACTCTGTTCAAGGCTCTTACATACTCTCTGCTGCCTAGGTCAAAAATCCTCTTGTCACTGTTCGTTTTGCCAAAGTATACGGCTGCCAGTGCCCTAACTGCAAGAGAACGTGTAGATTCTGACAAGGTGATGGATTCGAGATTAGCCATCAAGGGCGTAACTTCGTCGATTCGCGATAGTAGATGAGCATGAATTACGGCATCTTGATTCAGTAACAGCGGTGGTGGATTCCAGATCTGTTGTTCAGGCGTCTTGGGAGACGTATTGGCGAGTTGAACCTGAAGCTGGTTGTCCTTTATAGGCGATTTGTCTTTCGCAAATCGCGCCGTCTCATCAACAAACTCGCCATACGTGACGTATCCCTCACAAGCTATTCCGGCTTTCTCGCATCGCTGACAATGCGGCTTGCCCTGATCTACAGTGAGCGTCAGCCAGCGTGTCTCTCAAAGCGACATCTATAGGGACGATACCGCATTTTACGCGCCTTCGCTTGCATGTCCTACACGCTTTACTGCGACCTCCGCGATTAACCATGACGATGACTTTGGGCTTGAGTGTCCATGGACGCGTTCAGGATGAAATGAGGGGGCATGTCAGATGGGATTTGCCAAGATTGCGCCACAGACGACTCGTCATCATGCTTGGTTTGAGCACGGTGCAGTGCTGGCCAGCTCATGGCCATCTCAGATGTCTTGGCCTTCCGGAGTTGGGCAACCCAGAGGAAGAATTGTCTTGGTCTGCGGCCGCAGGCACTGACAGATTCGCATAAAATGAGGCGCGCCATCGGGGACCGAGATACCTCTCAATTGGTTTCTCACTCAGTGGCGCAACACAATTGAGGCCGCGGACACCGAAGACTGTTAAGGAGGATCAGAGTATATCAGTGTCATTTATTATTCGATCTGATCCTGCAGGAATAGAATTGACTGGCTGTGCTGCTGAACAACAAATCAGTGGGTCCAATGGCTGAGCCAGCAGTAGAGTGTGTGAAATTGTACGCAAGCTAACAGGGGAAAAGAAAGAGAGCTACACGAAGATCTCTTGTGCACCTGTGCAATATAAGATCATACAATCACTTAAAACGCTTGTATTTAATGCAATAATATCCATATGAGCTTCCATTGATCTTCGGATCCAAGTTATATCCAGATCTTCATATCTCCATCTTGTCCATCTCAAATTCAGCCCTACCCTACGGCCCCCAAAACCACAAGCCAACACCAACTACCTTCGACTCCCGACGCTGACACTGCCCGCCCACTCCCTCTCCTTTCCGCCCCGCCGCCCTGTTTTATCCCCTGTAGCAAATTACGGTCTCACCAATGACCACCAGCTGCCAAGTTTTTAGGCACATCCTTCCAATCCATCACCGCCAGAGCATCCATTTCATCGTCCCCTGCCAAGCCATCACTGGAAATTAAGCAATGAATTGCACTGCGGGGCTCATAAACTCCATCGTTTCACTCGACACCAGGATCATGATCTGATCAGTCAGTCAGTCAATGTCAATTCAATTCAATCAATTCTCTAGATGCCCTTCCGTATTCTACCGCAACTCCAAGTATCCTGATTATACCCAGGTGCTATGATATGCTGTAATACAACTGCAAAAATTAATGATGCCACTCTATCCGTATTACCAATTACTTTGTTTCTTTCTGTTCGTGTTCTCGTCATTGCGCGTGCTTTTTGATGCTGCTGCGATACCCTGGTGTCGCTCCTTGGCAGAAATAGTGGTCCAGCACCAACTCCTCTGCCTTGATGTCCAACCATCCAGGCGACGAGTCGCCAATGCCAAAGCTCAGCCAGATCTCATCGTCCAAGTACCCGTGACTTCTCTGCTTGGGCTGATCGCCGTGATACACCATGCTTCCTGTCCAAATGTATCTACTGTTGGTCTCGCCGTGGTAGGTAAGCTTCTTGCTGACGCTCATCATGTGGTATGGCGCGACGGGCGAGTAGACGACTATTCGGTGGTCGTACCATGTGTTTGTGTATTGGGGAGGATCGTAGCGCATCTGCACCATGCCCATAAGGACCGTGTTGTTCTCCATCGGCTCGCAAGCCCCGCGATTGCATAGCGTGAGGCTGAGCATGGGCGTCGATTGATGCACGCGCTTGTCGGTGAGCATGACATCGTTCATACAAGTCTTTTCGGCAGAGTGCCATGTCTTCTTTTCGTTATCGGGAGGGAAGGGTTCGTCAACGGCGGATTCAGGCTCAGCTTCCATGTTCTGGACGGGCTCGTCGGTCGAGTTGAAGCGGTACAGCTGGCTAGGCTCTACCATGAACATCATCTCGTCATCATCGGCGCTGAATGGAGAGTAGACAGGAGCCCAGTTCTTCTCGCGTTGGTATCGGGCGTCGGATTCTTGGCCCTCGGGGGGCTGTCGACGGAGGAGGACGGGTTTGTCGAATTCGATCCCAGGGAGTTCTTTCGCGTGCTTGCCCATTTGCTTGACGAGCTCAGGCACAGCTGCACGTGCATCAATGATGTACATGCCCTCGCAAAGGTTCTCGTCATTGACCTGGTGGGTGAAGATGAGCATGGGAGTACCATTCTTCCTCCAGAAGAGCTTCATGTCCTCAGGACCGATGTATTTATCCATGTCGGGTTGGTTCTTGCAGTGATGCTCAGGACCCTGGGCTTCTGTGAAGTCTTCCACGAGCATCTTATGCCAATCGTTGTCCGCAGTGAGCTCCGGCCGGCCGAATGCATCCCATGTGAGGCTAACGAAGGTGGCGACTTGCTGAGCTCGTCTGTATTTCTTGTCCTTGATATCTTGGTCGACGTGGGGAGCGCGTGCAATGACGAGGAAGTCGTGCTTGCTGCCCTTTGGCAATTCAAGAAGGGTAGGATTCATAATCTTCTGGCCCGTCTTCTTGACATTTATCGAGTTGTAGAAACCCAAGTTATTCCGTGTACTCGTGAGGAGGCGGTAATCGTTGGTTCGTGAGAGAAGAGGATCGTAGCCCGAGTGGCCATTGCCGAAGAGTCTGTCGCTCATGGTGAAGGTGAGGATCATAATGACGAGGAGGGCTGTTGTCGTCACGTAGAGGATGATGCGCCGCGGGTGAGGATGAGGAATGCGGATGCTCGAGAGGCGCACGCTCAAGTTGCGCAAGCTGTTAGGCAAGCGCATATTGGAGACGCGCATCTTGAAATGAAGGGGCCGCGTCGGCTGGCGAAGAGAATTGGAGCAAAAGACAGAGGAGGCTCAAGCCTCACATCGAGGAACAGAAGAAGACGTGTCTCGATTCGTGTGGCCGCAATCGGGCTCGGCTCGTTTGATGTAGCGGTGGTGCTAGAGCTACAAGTAGGGAGAGAAAAAGACAGCGCCACGACGAAGATAAAAGACGGTAAAAGAGCGGATGGAAAAGAAAGATGGAGAACAGGCGAGGCGAAGTGATGTCCAGCGTTGACACGATGGAATGATGGACTTTTTTCAGGCGAGCGCCCCCCTAAAACAAGCGTAAGAAGGAACCCACGATTTCAACAGACTTTTTTTCCTCTGGTTAAAGGGGAGGGGGGGTTACAGGGCCTAGCAGGGGTGAGGACCACTAAATCTAGAGTTATTTTTCAATGGAAGCTACAATTCCCTGGCATTCTGTTGGTCACTGTGTCATAGACTGCGCCACAATTGGT
>JABCJW010003312.1:0-25441 GCA_013184375.1 Fusarium newnesense | reverse complement strand
ATTACTTTATGTATTACTATAAGGCATCTTAACTTTTTAATATAATTAATATAATTAAAATAAAACTTATATAATTAGCTATAATATATTAATATTATAAGACTTATAATAAATAGCTAGACCAGTGTAAAGGTCATGTGATAGTAGGTGCACCGGGGTCGGTCCAGGTACGGGCTCCCTCTTTGTACCTGAGAAGAAAGGTACTTTGGTCACTGCGGTAGTGCGAGAGTGCATAACATTAGTAGCAAGCTGAGGCTCGTAAGCATAACTCTTCGTGCAATCCAGCATGCCATTTAATTGCATGAGACTCGCAAACGTCTCTCTGCCTGTTTGTCTCTATTTATGAATATCCTCACTGAGCTCTCGTTTATTATTTATCATCTATTCGTATTGACTCTCTGCAAAAACCAGCTGCTCACTTGTCGACCGAGCATATCGGCTTGAGACGGAAAACATTCTGCATTTAATGAAGCATTATCGCACTCCACGATAAGCGTCCATCCAAGTTGCAATTTGGGTTGGTAGTGGACTTGCAAGCGAGAAATTGGAACATGAACATTAACAACGCTGTTCTTCACGTCAAGTTAATTCTCTAGGAGAGACGGAACGAAGAAGCAAAGCTGCTACCGAAAGAGCCGGTGAGAGCTTCATCTTGACCACCTTATGCATGATGACAGCATATCAGAACGCTCACCTCGCTAGTTCACTATCTCAGATTCTTTCCACTTTCTTTGAATGCCCGATCAAACCTTTTATCTTTATTGGTCCCACTTCAAGGCCCAGAATCAGTTAACTTTGATCACGTTGTCGGCTTCGAACGGCTTACTGCACAAAAACCACTGGACGAGAGCTATTATATCAGGACTAAACAACAGTTTGCATCGTTTTAGCGGTCAATTAAGTCTTTTTCTCGCACCCAAATCAAAAAGGTATCTAAAAGATGTCAAACTCTTTTTTAACGCCATCCTATATACGTTCACCAAAGTCGTTTTCTGAGCGCTTGAAAACATGACATGGCAACTCTCTCATACCTGAATATCCTCTGGGGAGCCTTTTTACTCTCAAACCAACAACCATTTCGCCATGACAGGGGAACCATGTATGTTCCTCTTTGGACCATTTTGACTTTGTCATAAGGTAATGCGTCGCGGTACTTGCCATATTTCCTATCAGTGGTAAAGGTCGAGTCCCGGGGAATCTATATGTGAAGTTCATCTGATCTCGTGGTCAAAGATCGTCGTAGTCCCCCATAACTGGACAGTGGGCTCGGATAGTCGCTCAAAGGCGATACAATATCTGCAAGGCTCGATCGAGGTGATACAGGTTGAAAAGATGTATTTGGTGAGACAAATGATGCGAGTTGCTCTTCCTGGAGAGATAGATGCCGTTGTCGGTTACGCTGATATCGCTGCTGCTCCTGTTCGTGGCGACTCTGTTGTAGCTGATGCTGATATTTGAGATCCTTCTGTCGTTGCTCTTCTTCGCGCGAGAGAGCCCATCCTACCGAGCTTTGTTGATGGTCTGGGTGAAAGCTGGACTTTGGAACAGCTGTAGGCACCATGACTGTTGTTCCATCAAGATGGACGAGACGTGGCCCCTGATACCACCACTGGTCTTCAAACCCGTTATCGACTGTCATCAGTGCTGAAGCTAATGACTGTATGTCTTTGGCCTTGCCTCGTGCTCGATCATCCACTTGCACAGGCTGGACATATCGTGATGGTTCTCCTGGGAACTCGGGTCCCCATGTTGCTCGGAGGCTGGCCTCACGCGAACGAGTGCGGTTCTCTCCCCCTTCGTTGTTGTCGTCATCTCCGGTGTTATCATTGAATCCCATAGGGAAATTCCAGCCGTCCCATGGCATGTCGCCCTCTCCGAGTCGGAACTGATTCGGCGTTGCAGGCAAAGCTTTCCAAACTTGGGACTCGCCTCCTGAATTGTTCGAGGTCACATCCCAGGGACTGCTGTTCAAAGGAGGGGGCGCAGACCTTCCACGCTCGTGAGAACTTCTTTCCGCGGATCTCGAGCTTAGTCGCAGCGCCTCGGGGTGAGTCTCTCGCTGCTGTTGTTGCGCTGGGGCATAATACTCTCTGATGTGGTGTTGTGTTTGTTGAGGACGATATGGCTGATATGTGGGTTCATGGGCCATGTCAATTGACACTGGATCTCTGCTGTAAATATTGGGAGGGAGGTTGTTTATGGGGTGAGTGAACTGTTGCTGTGGTTGGGTCTGTGGTTGCCGGGCTTGGGCTGGCATTTGTTGGTGAGCGACCTGATACTGTACGGGAGCGTTGAGATAGTTGGTATTTGTTGGCGGTAGTTGGCGAGGGAATTGGTTGGCTCGGTCGCGCATGCTCTTTGATACATAAGTAATGTGTCGGTCCTTGGACATGATTTTGGGCAGTGGAACGCCCATTTCCAGATGAACGTAAATGCCTGGTCGTTCCCCCATCATGGCAACTGGTGGGAGATGGCGGCTGAAAGATACTGATCGTAACGTTGCGTCGAACTAGCAACACATTCACCAGGGGCTAATGTGATGGATCGAATGCAGTGGATTCAAAAAGATTTGATGGGCGAAATCGTTAGTGGTGAGAGAACTCTATAGCAGGCGTCAGATCATAACAGACGCGTTGTAACAAACGCAATGTCTAGCTTGGGTGGACAAGAGCCAGCAGTGCTTGAGAGAATTTGGCAGAGGAGAGAGAGAAGAACAAAGGGAATGGAACAAAGTCGTCAAGATGTGTGAGATGGATGGATGGATAAGTATATGGAGTTACTTGCTCCAGTGGGAGGCTTAGAACTCTTCTCCGCCTCTGGTCTTTAGCGTGGTCAGAAAAAGACCGAGGTTCCTTGATCTGAGGTGAGGTACTGAGTAAGGAGCAAAAGAGGCGAAGCCCTTGTGTTGTTGGTTGTGATACAACGAAGCCCCGGGCTGTTGTACAGTGAATGTGCAGATTGTCAAGGGATAGATAGATTCAGCTTCAAAGTTCCAGTTAGAACGTCTTGTAGTTACAGTATTAGGCCTAGGCTGGTCCTTCATTGCCACTTGACCTGGCCTGACTAGGAGGAGCTCTAGTGAGGTGAGCTGAAAGATGGCTAAGGCCGCTTCTAGCTTTCGGCCGCCGTCTGATACGGGTCCCGCACGGCGCCCATGGACGAAGCTAAGGATGTCGTGGGACAAGGATGATGAGGATCAGGTTTCTTGGCGTTTGTCAAACCAGAACATCGATGCACTGACGTATGCACTAACTAAGTAGGTATTGTGACCCGCTAGGTAAGGTATTCATGCCCAGCACATGAAGAACCATTACTCAGTGAAGATGAGCTCAAAGACACCTAATTCATGTCAGGCACAAAGAGTTGAACTCAGCTGAGGTCGCGTGTTTCTACTACTAAGGTAGGGTACGAAGGGACGAAACGACCTGAGCTGTAGCACTCACTAAGCCTAGCGGATTCGCTTCTGATTTGCCCCAGAAGCCAAGGCCCCCCGCAATCCCACGCTAAAAACTGATTGAGGCTTGCAAAGTGACCGCAAGGTGTGGCGAAGGTGCATGTATTCCCAAAACGAGCACGTCCTCGTTAGAACGTGTTTATTTTTGGCTCATCTGAACCTAATTAGCGAAATCGATATGCGAAAAAGTACATTGCGATTGCGGATATAAAGTCTTTGGCGGTTTTTGCACCATCAACGACATCGAAATAGGCTTGCGGAGTCTTTTGAATGACAGAATCAGGATCGCCAGGATCAACGTACAGGGCTAACCAAACCCACTCTATGCGTCCTTTCTAGAAACATTCTTGGGAACCCCCTCTAGCCCCTGTAAACGCTGGCCGCATCACATTCACAAGTATGTATAAGATGATTCACCACACGGTAATATGTGGAAACTAATACATACTGTAACATAGATAAATGACATTTACAAAAACATATACATATAGTACCTAATGCACTTTCTATTCTGCTCTGCCAAGCTCATCGAATTTACAATTCTGGGATTGGGAAGGCTGTGCTCCCCCTTTCCGATCCTTCGTCGATGAAGGATCACATGGATTGTCTCAATTAAATAAAACCGCCGAATGGACCATTTCATCATTCCTTCTCGCCAGTTCTCCTTTGATCTGATTCGCTCGCCCGCATCAAATACCAATTCAGGTGCGCCTATAGCTTGCGTGGACTATGGGTATAGATATTTGACCCGTTTTGCAAATTTGCGTTGGCATTGAAAGCTCATTTACTTGGGCAACAGCCCAAACATAAGGGCCTGAGCTGTTGTTTTGATTCTTCGGCATTGCTACTGTCTTGTATTCATCCCAATCCATGCATTGTTTCGGTGCTCAGGTACTAATGTTATGTTATTTCAATCCTGACTAAAGCATCTGTTCTTGCGACAGGCGATATTGCCGAGGCTCACATAGGACAGGCTTGCGTTGAAACAAGTATTTTGTCTATGTATCAACTCTTATCTCTCAGCTCTCGTCAGTTCACATGAAAATCACTAATTACCTAGGTACCTACCCAACATTCGCTGAGCATCCTGTCGGCCATCCCAAATCCCACCCAAAAAGCAATCCTCAAATGCAATATGACCACCTGTATCCTCTGCAACAGCTCTAGAGAATCGTACTAAACAGTTTCAGTCCTAACTCCCGCAGTTTTAGTCGAGTCTGTCGTCCGTCCGTTGCCCATTTCCCAAAACTTGTCAGTTTCTCGGCCACGACCAGTTAACAACCCCTGAATATCGAAAGGATCGATAAGGGTTTGCCACAACTTCCTTGGGTCTTTATATCCAGGGCCTTCGATCTCTGTGACACCATCTGGGGAGAGGTAAATCTTGTTGTTTTTGGGAAGGTATCGTCGGGGATGCCGTATGTTGAACATGACAAGGTTGCAAAGCATAAGAGCTGCTTCAAAGACGTAGAAGAACCACTCGTATCTCACAACAGGGCTTATCGTGGCCGGATCGAATCCTGGTCCGTACCTGAGTTCCGCAATACTAAAGTATTCCACGATGCGATATATGGTTCGGGCAAGAATGAGGGTCATGCTGGTATACAAGGTCCATAACGGCTTGTTGAGCCGCTCATTCGTGATACCAGCAGCAGCGCATTGACGGTGGAACGTAACAGCCAGTGTAATGAACAGAATTGCCACGACAATCTGTAAGAGCAATGAGGTCTTGATCAGAGCATGACCTATCTCAATCTCGCTGTCGGTCAACGATTGATTGGCCGAGTATGAAGCGCCCCAGCCATTCAGAGCCTCCACGATACCTGAAATAAAACCGAACGTTGTCAGGACACGCCCAGGATGGATGGGCGAGTTGTACGGGACGTAGTACAAGATTCGACCAAGGATGCGATAGTTCTGAAGCTCCAGTAGCGGTCTGCAGATGGGATTGGATGGTCAGCATGCTACACCACGGTCGAGTCTCAAGTACTGGAGTAACCTACGGCGCCGCATAAGTGATACAGACACTAGCGATAAAAATGTCGAGGTTGCCATAGTGAAAAGCTCCATATACCCGAAGTGCGAAGCCGGTAGTGAAGAGAAGGGAGCAGAATGAGAACAGAGGTGTCAACTTCCAACACTTATACCGTCTGCAAAAGATGATCAGTTACCGTGGGTCTTCTAGCTCTTCCATGCTTTTAATGGTTTGGGATGGAGTCTTACATGCACTGCCATACGTGGAAGCATCCGGTGCAACAGAAAGCGATACAGAAGAAGATGGCGGCACCCTTATTAGGGGCATAGAACCAGTAGCTCCCGTGAACTAATATTTGGTCAGATTATGCGATATCATCAGTTTTTTACCAAAGAAATAGGATGTCGTACCGTATTTCCCGTCAGACATGATGGTGTTCCAGTAACAAGTGCATGTAAGTGTGATGAATCCTCTCGCTGTGTTTTTCTTTGCTTCGAGACTCTAAAATCTCAAAACGAAGAGACGTTTTCCAACTTATATACTCAGCCAATGTCGATAAGATCAATAAAAAGGCCCCTATGATCATCATAACTCCCCATGTCATGTCATTTCATTACATCTTCTCCCTACACCATCAATCTTCAGCCCTGTGGTGCCAGTAATTGACCAATCGTGGATGATTGCGAGGAATACGATTCCCTAGTTGGCGGGTCATACAGCAAACCATCCAATCCCAACACGTTTTTCTGACCCTTTGTCAGTGGGCTAGGCACTTCAATTCCGTATGACTTATCTCGCATTGCCCGTATTCATCGCATTCTTCGTTGAATTGCGGCTGCCTATCGGTACTTGCTTACCTTTAAGCTCACATCCCATCTCTTTATAGATGTCCCATGTGTGCCTGGGAAGATCTGTCAAGGCCTGCGAGAAGTCATGGAGCGAGAAGTTTGTATATGTGCGGTTCGTTCATCAAGGTGCCAAGGAAGTAAATGTAGTAGAGTAGAGTATCATCATGTTCATGAAATAAAGCTATAGTGTACAATTAAATGTTGGATAAATGCCAAAGTGACTCGCTCATACGAACTCCTGAGCCCAAATAGATAGATCTTGAAGAAATGTATAAAACTCCATCCATATACAGTGAACGCCGGCTGGTCCTGTCCCATGCGCCCAACCAAAACGTCCTGCCACACCGCAATATGCCACTGCATCTCATTCATAGAAACGTTCTCAATACTGACCTTTCAACATTATACAGCATAAGCATAGCACGTACTAAGCACATCACACTCGATTGATCAATCAACGCCCCAGCTTCGGCTATCGTCTGAGGATGAGGGCCGCCTGCGCATCTCATTGTCTCCTGTCATATCTTGAGCATTGCTGCGGTGTCTGCTATGCCGATGCTCTCGTTTCCCTTGTTTATGATTGCGATCATGTTGATCATGCTCATCATCACTCCAGTCGCTGAATTCTCCCTCAGAGTAATCCCACTGTACTGGTATTTCCTCACCATCCTCACCATATCCATACACGAGACCTCGCCATTGGCCGGAAGCAATCTTCGCTGCCACCTTGAGGATTAGGCGGATGAGAGAGCTGGGAGGACCCAAGATCATCTCATAAGTCTTGGCAATGATAGCCATTGGAAGGTTCTTAACCGTCTCCAACTTACTCCTGTATGGTCTCCGTTCCATGGTTGAAGCAGGTGTGAAGAGGTTGGCTGCTGGTGGCAGAGGTGACAGAGCGCGTCGCCTTACAGAAATACTACCGGTCGTCGCTCGATGGCGTGGAACGAATGGCCTCTGTGGTGCAGCCGTAGCTGTTGTCGACGGGATGGCGTCAAGTCTGGGGAAGGCATCATTTTTGAGCTCTCTCACTGAATCTGCATCCGACGATGAGCTTTCGTCGGAAGTTTCGCTATCATCATCAGAGTCAGACTCCCATGCGCATGGCATGGGAGAACTACCCCGGCTATGTGATGATTTATTTCTTTTGCCGGCTGACAGTCTATCTGCCTCATACGAGTCATTATTTGCCTCCATAGAAGATTCTGCTTGAGAAGTTGGGGGCGAAGGATGCTGTGGAGCTCCAGACGAATGCCATGACTCAACACTATGGAAAGATTCCTCGCTATCTCTACGTAGTAATCGCGGTTGTTGAGCATTGCCCTTTTGCTGCGGCGACTGCAAGGGCTTCACATCTCCTTTATTCTTCTTCTGGGGAGAAGATATGATATCTGCAGTACCACCAGTCGGCTTTCTTGTCGTTTCCGATACACTTCTCAAGAGAGGCTCCCTTGACGTGGAAGCCGACGGTGCAGACTTATCCAGGGTTGGTATCATGTGTGGTGGCATCGTAGCAGATCTTGTTGTCAAATTCCCAGTTCGTCGTCGTAGTCTAGCCTTCATATTGCCACCTCGGTTTCCAGAGCCTTCGTGGAGTTGATACACAGATGAATCATCGTCCGTGGGACTGGAAGAGAGTACAGATGACCTATCGTGAGACTCGAGCATATCTGAAGAGCCTAGTTCAGTTGGGCGTTCTGGGACAGCCTCCAAGGGTCCCGTGCCGGCCTTCCCTGTACTTAAAGGTTGCAGAGGGTCGAGATTCATTCCATACTCCTCATAAAGAGATATATTGGAGGGCACCACGTTAGATGCTGCACTTTCAGGTCTAGTTGGTATCGGGCTCGTTGGTATATCTCTGGGCTGTCTAGGAATTAATGGAGTAGGTGTAGAAGCTCTCCCCACAAAGGATGACCTTCGTGAGTCCGTAGAGAATGCTGGTGTTGCCTCCTCGGAGGGGGTCATAGGTTGTGCGCGCGGCGTCCAGGGCAGGATTGTGATGGGAACCTGCTCTGGCAAATCGACAGTAAAGGTGCGCTTGAAAGGGCATTCCGTCTTCTCAAATTGTAAAATCTTGTCCAACACTTCTCTCAGTTCTTCGGCTCGCTGTTGATCTTCGGGGTCATCGACTGGAAGTTCTATTCTCCAGTAATTCGGTCGTCTTATTTGCAGGACGAATCTACTATTGACCTCGTCTATACACCAGCACTGGCTTTTTCGTAGAATTGGCTGTAGTGCAGAACCGCAGCTCAAGAAGGCTACCGATCTTGGGGCTCGATATATGCGAAAGGGTCCTATGTGCTTTACTTAGTAACTAACGGTGCATACATAGGTGTTCATTTGTTAACTCACCGACAGCAATGGTTCTCTCGAGCTGTGAGGACCATGATAAAGAACTTGGTGGATCAACATTGCTCAAGGCGGGCCCCCCAGGACTCCTCGCATAGGCTCGGCCGGTGGCCGTAAAGGATATTATCTTGACATTTGGATGGCTGTAGAGTGTTTCGACAAGATCTGAGTCGGGTGTTTCTGGTTCCGTGGAACCTCGTGAAGGCATAGGGGCGGTTGATACTCGTCTGGGCCCCCGAGCCGCCAAATCGTCACCCGAATCGTCCATGATAAGGATGTGACGTCGCGGCAGTTTGTTCTTTTTTGATAGCGCAAAGATTTGTTCAACCTGGGTACATCTCAAACATCTCGAGGAGACAAACGGAAACGATCGTTCATGGCTGCGCGCCCGCCGTGGATGTTGGTCGAGTTGAGGTTGTCGCGCCGGGTCGTGACGAGTTGATAGATCGCGAGTCGAGTCCCCTGACCAGCCAACGCCCCAGTGGAAGGGAGACTACGCAGGGTAGGTAGGTTGTTGTAGGTATGGAGGGGAAACGCAAGCTGGAAGGGGGGGATAACGAATAAGGTACCTAGGGACGGGTTCTTGAGTGTTATCTTTATCGTTATCAAACGACCCGAATGTAGGAAGGTCCTTTTCTTTTCTGTTCTGTTCGCTCCCTCGACTTCCGTTCCGAAGTGCTGAGGCGGCGGCGGATGGACCTGGCCCAGCCATCTAGGTACTGCACTGTACCTAATCAACGGGGGACCTGAGTTTAGGTAGAGGGGGGCCTTTAGTCATCCGCATATACATTCCTAGGCCCGCTGATGATCCCGTCGTCCCGCTCCTCGATCCCTTGATTGAGCTAGAGCTGTTCAACAAACTCGGGACATTTTTGTGCCCGGCGAGTTCAAGCCCATGCTACTCAAGTTTTGTAAAACGTTTGGTGTAAGAGATTTGGGTTGTCATACGATGAGAATTTGCTCATGTCTAAGCTTTATCGTCCGATGAACTCAACACTCCGTACAAGAAGAACGTTGACGAGTTGGAACTTGGCTGTCCCTCTGATGATACATTTCTTTGTTGCCTATGAAGTTAATGGATGGATGTAAGCTGGACGACCTTGCATAAATAGCTGCGAACGCCACTCAGGTGCAGTTGTCCCACCCCAGCCAGCCATAAAGAGGTGGCGGAGCAATCACAACTGGTTTAAGTGGAGGTTGGAAGACACAGCAAAATGAGGTTCCATGTTATTTATGAGCGCTTGTCTCGGTCTTGGGGGATCTCTTCAAGATATGATCACGTTGCTGTGTCCCGTAACTTCGAGAGGATTGCGGCTCTCTCAAAGACAATCAATCTTCAATGAATACCTAGGTACCTAGTATTTGTCTTGGTTCTCACATATCACATGTCATTCTTGTTCTCTTGTGGATACACCCATACCTGGGCAAAGAGCTAACTCAGCCGCCAATCTGGCGTAAGCTTCAATTGGCACACGATATGTACTTAACTTACGTCACCTTACAGTCTCACCATTCCAAGGTTCCGAACTCATGTTCCTGAATATCACTACTACCTTCATTTTTTAACCAAAACCTGAGACTGCCAAATTCTCAACAGTCTCAAAAAGACCCTTCCTTCTCTTCGGAGGGGCAGGCGAAATTCTGTGTCTGATACAGTGTATTCACTAAAATTCAGCCCATCAACACAAGCTCAACTTGAGCTCTGGGCGCCTACAGCTTGGTCTCCCTCATACCCTTCAGCTTCCCATACCTAGCTAGCTTCAGCTCTCAAAATGCCGTCTAACGAAAAGACTCAACTTGATAAGGACAAGTTGAAGGAGAAGCTTGAGGAGAAATTCGATCTCTCTCACTTCGATCCTAACACCGTAATACGTGGCGCTCAGCTCACTCTGGTGGGAGGTGAGTACCACCGTATGGCATCATGCCTTTTGCCCATTACTAACCAACAATGTAGCTCATCGAGCACTACAGAATCCGGCCCTTTTCACTACCGATCACTATCGTCAAGCTGCCATTGCAGTCGTGGCAGGTCTTGCTATTAGACTAATCGTCACCATACCCGTGAGTCTCATTACCAGCATGAGCAGAAGAGCAACCATACTGACTGCACGATCAGATTGTCGGGATTAAAGTGTTATTATGGTTCATTTCATTCTTTGTATCTCTTGATACCGTCACATGGGACGATACTCTCGTCGGTGGGCTTGACTTTGTCGCAGAATATGTCCTCCAGGTCCCCTTCTTCCTCATGGCTCTCATGCGTTATGTTGTACCGACCCTCGATAACCTGTAAGTCGAGTACTAAATATCACGAAACACTTGACACTATCTAACCGCCTGCAAATAGCTTCATGCAGTCACTGCAATGGGTTGATATGACCTATGTTCAAAAACACCGGGGTGACAAGCCCTCAGAGCTTCGGGACATGTATTATCCTAATCTCAAGATGTACCGTCCCTCCGACGGAACTACGCACTCTGAGAGTACCGCTCAGGCTGTCACAATGTTTCTCTACCGCTTCCTTCGCAAGGGTGGTATTTCTCTGGCAGTTTTTGCGCTCTCATACACACCATACATAGGTCGATTTGTCCTACCCGCGGCCAGTTTTTACACCTTCAACAATGCCGTGGGCTTGGGACCGGCCTCGATTATCTTTGGTACGGGCATTTTCCTCCCTCGCAGGTATCTGGTTATCTTTCTCCAGAGCTACTTCTCTTCCAGAAGCTTAATGCGAGAGTTGCTTGAACCATACTTCGCTCGTGTTCACTTTACCAAGGAGCAAAAGCGAAACTGGTTCCGCAGCCGCGAAGGAGTTCTGTTTGGCTTTGGTCTCGGATTCTACATCCTTGTTAGAATCCCTCTGGTAGGCGTCCTCGTCTATGGCATTGCCGAAGCATCTACTGCATACCTGATCACCAAGATCACCGACCCACCGCCTCCCCCTCAGCAGATGAAGGAGTTTGCCGAGGGACAGCAGACTTGGTCCAACAAACATGAGTTCCTGAACCTTTCACTGGCCAACATTGACACGGTGCATAACCTTGAGCTCTCCAAAAAGGCCAATTGAATGGCAAAGACGTCGCCTTAAGACGTCGCCTTCGATGTGCCTGAAGGGAAAAAAGCTCCCCTGCTCAGTATAGGGCCTCTTATCGTCAAAAGCGATCACTAAAACCAATTTGTTATGGTCACGCTTTCATCAAAAGCAAAGACTTATCACAATGCCTCCTTGCTGGGACATAGAACATTGGGGAACGTCCATGCGAATTCGTTACTCTCTGCTGGGCGAGTTAGAGTAATCAATATCTCAGGCAAAAGTTTAAAATCCAACGTCAACGGTTTTCGTCAGACACATGGGGTTTTAAGAGACGATACCAACTGTTACCAAGTCTTGCATCGGGCTTTCAATGAACAACACAACTCTCTCGTGGAATTTGTGCCAATAGATATCAAATTTAACCATGTCAAGATACCCCTTTTCGTTGCATCTCACCATCTGTCTCCTTGATCTCGGTTCACAGTGAATAGCCTCAGCGGCGTGCAATGCTTGCAAAGCAATATCTTGTTTCGGTGTTTGAAGCGCCAACTATGTTCAAAAACTCAACGAGCTATCTGAAATGTCTAGAAGGACCAAGAGCACCAAAAACTTCATGTTTCTGTCATTTCCCATCACCAGTCCGGAATAATGGAGAATCTCTCATGTGCAGTATCTGCACTATGGTGCCTCATAACCTTTTCACCTTGGCCGATGAAATCACATCCAGGTGTGTCGCACTTCCGGAGCACGTTGTCGCCTTCGTCTTGGATTTCACTCAGATCCACGTGTCCTGTGAGTTCTGCATGCTTCTGTCCCTCACGCTGGCCGCTGCCTATCCAGTCACATCCCGGCACATCACATCGTAGAATCAATCCTTCCGTGTCAGTGTAGTAGTGCGCTTTGTTGAGCTTCTCAACGAGCTCTCTGGTCTTTTCGAGTACCTCATCATCATCAGTCGGCCAAACAGTTCGATCCATCTCAGGGGGGTAAGTAGGCGAGTCATATGGGTAGTCAGAAAGGCTGAAGGCGACTCGGTCATAGTGGATTCCTGAATAGACAAGAATACAGCGATCTCTCTTGTCTTCTCCGAAGTTGATCAGGTTTTGGGCCTGTGATCTTCAATATCAGTAAGGAGCGGTGCAGCATAATATTTCGACTAACCTGGACATCAAACGTGCAGATCTGGATATTGAAGATGGAGGATAAGATGCTCAATTCAATACCGCCTCCCCATCGGTCAGGGTCTTGAATACTGCGGCAATATTGGCTGGGAGGGCTACCAAGGACAGCTTCTGAGTAATCCTCGGGATGTTCAACAATGTAGTCAGCCATCATCCTTCTCAACCGTTGAGCGGGGATCTGGTCTTGTAGAGCACCACCAAAAGCTGTGAATAAACAGCTGTTATCGCTGGGCATTACTCTTAGAACTACATGTTGTTAACAACAATAGTCTCTGGGGGCTAACAAAAGGTTATCACTTACGCAGAGTTCCACCCTGTTCTGGCCATGGAACGTTGACATCCTCTGGGCTCTCATTCCGTTTTGCTGCTCGAGATGTCATTGCTTGATGTTGGGCAGTGCCAGTTTGAAGCGGCGCCGTAGGTGCGGGTGATGGTACATCCTCGGGTACGATAGTGAGTGTCTCACCATGAAGACCAAGAGATCGAGCAATTTGGTCACCTTGGCTAGTTTCAAGAGTCTTCATAGCCATAGGAGGGCCATATTTTATGCCAAAGTTGATAATTCCTGTCTTGGCTCGAAGTTCATCAAATAGCACTTTAACAGTGGCATCATCGGGTATCTCGAGGATACCGGTACCGGCTGGACCTTTATAACGAGCTCGCATGGCGGTGATTACTTGCAATATTCAATGTAAGATGACGATTTCTTGTGTTTTCTCGCCGCGGATGGTGGGTGACTAATGTGCTTGGGCGAAAGTTGTCCGAGGTGAGTGAGGGAGGGGCTGCTTTACTATGAGCTGAGGCGAGGAATTGAAAGGAAGCAATAGGAAAGTGAAGCACTGAAACCGTTTAAACTGGTTTTGGAACAACAAGAAGAGAATTTTCTGAGATTGAGTGATAGATATCCAAATCTGGCGATAAGAATCACAGAAATAATAAGGCTAAATCGAGCTTGACTGAATCAACGATCTGGATGAATAGCTGGCACCAACATCACAGCCATGTGTCAAGTATCAGCCAATTGGGACCCGCTCTTGGAAATGCACAGCCACTCTAACCGTTTTCAGTACGAGAAGTCGCGCGCAAATGCACGCGCTCTCCCGGGCAGTTGCACTTTCAATCAAGCTCAGCAATAGTACACAGGAACCTACTCTTTAGTTACAGCTTCTTCCCGCTGCCGTGATCTCGCAGTACAACCCGTCTCAACAACTGAATACCGCAATATAGATTAACTTGACCAACGCGAATAGTACGCGCCGTTCCTCGATTGCCGCATTGCGACCGGACCCGAGTGGTCTCACGAGCCTGTCATGTCCAGTCGGAGGGCGAACGCGCCGGAGGTGCGCGAATCTATAGAAGCAAAAACTGCCTCCGTGGACGTCGAGATGAAGGATACACCGGACGATGATGTCGATGCCGAAGGCGACCCTGACGTAGATATGGACGCGGAAGGTGACCAAGATGCCGAAGGTGAAGAGGACGCAGAAGGTGAGGTGGACGACCAAGGGCGTCCCGATATGTATCGCTTGATCCATAATCTCTCGACCTATCTATGCAGCGTTCAGGATGAGTATGCTTCCCCTCCCGCATGTAGGAGAGGATTGGGTGATTCTGACGGAGTTATAGTGGCGAGCAGCTTGCTGCTGGTTTCCAGCGCATCCCGAATAGAAGGACGTTGCCCGATTATTTCGAAATCATCGCCGAGCCCATTGCTTTCAGCACCATCCGAGTAGGTTTTCTGCAGTCTTGGTAGCTGGTATATGAATCATTGACCAAAATGATAGGGCAAAACTCAGAAGAAGCAGTACGGCTCATTTGCCGAGTTCGTCAAGGATGTTGCGCAAATCTGTCACAACGCTCAAGTTTACAACCGACCCTCCGCTCCTATTTTCGGTGCCGCAGTTCGTCTTCGAGAAATTCTTGTCCAAGAACTCAAGAAACTGGTAGAAAAGGGCCACATCAATGCCAAGGATGCACAATTGCCAGATCTGGGCGAATTACCACCTGCGGAAGAGTCTCCACCAGCAGAGGAAGACGACGAAGACGAGGAGGAGGAGGAGGAGGAGGAGGATGAAGAAGATGATGAAGATGAGGACGAAGATGATGATTCTGACGATGAAGGCGGACGACGCAGGGGAAGAAGACGACGTGGCGCTGGTCGAAAAGATCAGGACAAAGACTACGAAGATGACTCGCACAAACGAAGAGGCCGACCTCCTAGTGTTCTTACGCCGAATGAAGCCCGCATCGCCTCACTATTGAAGGGATTGAGAAAGCCGAAGGACGCTGCAGGAAATGTCCTTGTTCATCCTTTTGAGAAGCTACCAGACAAAGCAGCTGTACCCGATTACTATACAACGATACTAAACCCCATCGCTCTCGACAACATCAAGAAAAAGGCCAAGCGGAAGAAGTATCAAAGCATCGACCATGTTCTTCAGGACCTCAATCTCATGTTTGAGAACGCCAAGCGGTATAATGAGGATGACAGCGAAGTGTACAAGGCCGCGGTTGAGCTACAAAAGGAGGCCGTCTTTTTAGCTGAACAGGAGAAGGCCAAACCTGATGATGATTTCCGAGACGAAGACGGCAAGTTGCCGTTGGCAGAGATCCAGCATAACGGACAGTCCTGGAAAGTTGGTACGTACATATAGAGATACCACTGTGTAATGCGTCTCCAGTGTTGTCACGCCGCTAACATGAATATAGGTGATTGGGTTCACATCAGAAATCCTAACGATCTGGCCAAGCCCACCGTGGCGCAGATTTATCGAACTTGGCAAGATCGTGCCGGCCAAAGATGGATCAATGCCTGCTGGTACTACCGACCAGAACAGACTGTGCATCGATATGAGAAGCATTTCTTCGAGCATGAAGTCGTCAAGACAGGTCAATATCGGGATCATCAAATTGAAGAGGTCTTGGATCGATGTTTTGTCATGTTCGTGACCCGCTTCAATAAAGGGCGGCCTCGAGGATTTCCTCTGAACAAGGAGATATATGTGTGTGAGTCACGCTACAACGAGGAGAAGTTCACTTTCAACAAGATCAAGACGTGGGCAAGCTGTGTTCCAGACGAGGTACGCGAGAAGGACTATGAAATGGACCTCTTTGATGTGCCTCGACGCATGAAGAAGATTCCCAGCCCTATTAAGCATTTACTCCGCGAAGATGCAAAGGAGACAGATGAGCTCCCCAAGCCAACATGGGGAAGCCCAAATGCCCCGCCTATTGTTGGAGCTGTACATCGCCGTAAACGGGAGGCCAATGTAAGTGAAGCGCATCTGTTCTTTCGTTTCTTCTGTCCTGCCATGCCAGTCATGACTCGGCTGGCCGTCGCTGTATTAGAACGCCCTGCATGATCCCTGCCCGCCAACGCCAGTTTTCCCCCTCAGCTTCAACGCCTGATTCTTGGTCGTGATTCATGCCTCAGGCTTTCTTTCGTCTCACTTTATTGTCGCACGCAACTAACCATAACTTTCTAGGAATCACCACCGCCAGTGCCCACCCCTCCACCACAAGCCATGTCGGCGGTCCCACTACCGGATGCTGGCGCTGATTCTGGCCGGCGCGCTTCAATGTTGTCAGTGCCTGGTGGCATCCCTAGTGATCATTCCGGGAGGCATCCTTCAATATCCTATCCTGGAGGTCCTTCACCCTCGCCCGTTCCATACAATGCTCACATGACACCTCACTTTCAGCCGGCCACTCCTGGCGCCCAGCCAGCACAAGTTCAACAGACTCCAGTCCCTATTCCACATCAACCTCACCTGGGTGCTCAGCCTCAAGTCTCTGTACGACCTGTGCAATATCAACACCAACCTCAGCATTCACAGGCAGGATATGCACAAGGATTCACCCCTAACTATGGGCAGTCGGTGCCTCCTATGCATCAACAAACACCTATGCCAAACCACATGACCCAGGCATACAACCAAGTGCAGGCCACTCCAGTCGCTCGCAGTCCTATGCCGGTTGCACCAGGGATGCCTATACAGGGTGGCAATGTGTACAACCCACCAAGACCACCAGAGGTCTACGCACTTCCCGACAATATCAACGATGCGATGCCAAAGGAGTTGCGAGAGGCATTTCAACATGACAGTTCTGGCAGAGTTCTCTTCTTCACTGCTCCTCCTCTCGACAGACCCCACAAGGGCATCTCCCACGAAAGTGCTGGTTTAGGGCACAGCGCCAAATATCTGGCTGGGAGGAAAGAATGGTTAGCCGACCGGGAGAGAAAGAGAAAGGAGCGCGATGAGCAGATCGGGAGAAACTCAAACAAGAAACTCGAAAAGGATGCAGCAGATGCGCGCCAAGCGAAGACAGAGATTGTTGCACAGGCCAGTGATGCCATGGCTAAGTGGTTGGAGCAATACAACGAGGATACCCAGAAGTGGAAAGACAAGGCAGGGCTTGAGGGTTGGCATGAGGTCAAGCCATCCAACAAAGAAAATAGCACTGTTTGAGACTAGTGAGCAGCAGTTGGGAAACACACATGGATGAAAGGCGCTCAGGTATCCTATTCAAGATCAAGAGGGCGAAAACTAGGTTAACTTTTCTGTGCGTTAGGATTGGAGTAATGGCTAAATTCACCAAATAAGATCTTCGAACGATTCTGAGACGATTTGTAGTAGTATTAGATTGTACTGATCGATTGACGGGGCGTCACTTTCATCTGCATCACAGACAGACTTCCCGGCTTCCCAGATGGCATTGGCCCTTCGTTGCCCTGGCCTTTCACCTAGCTGTTGGCGGGCCGTGTGGCCAGAGTTCTTTTTCGTCAAGTTGGCCATGGCTCGTATGAGTGATCCAGATTTGTCGTCCATCACGAGTCGCCTGACAAAAATCATGTTGGGGTGTGGGCAGGGCCGTGGCAGATTGCCTGGGAGCTTGGTCGATGCTGAATATCTGACTACATGGCATGAAGTCATTAAAAAATTTTGCTGCAATGGCCTGGTCCTCATTTGAGCACATTGTAGACCTCATGCATCATGTTTGTACCATCTCTACCCTAGGCTCGTTGGCCACCGTCTTCTTCCGTCCATGTCCGAGTTCGAACATGACCCATTCGTAAACCGCCCACTGGACAGCATTCACTATGAAAGCTCGCACGCTACAGACAGTCAACCCTCTAAAGAAAACACGAGAGCCTCCCTCACGGTACGCTTCACGTGCGACTTGTATTGCGCCAGCCCGTTTGGTTTGTGACGATACGTTGGGCTGCAGAAGGGGTGTTGTTTCTACTTGTCCGCCGAGGGTCTGAGCCTGAACTCGAGTCTTGATAACATCGAGTGGAAATATGCTCGCCCAAGTTGCGACACCAGCTAGTCCTCCGCAGAGGAGAACTTTGGCAGCCTCGTGTTGCAAAGAGGTTTCTTCGCCCTGTTCCGTGGCCAGCCAACGGGTAGTCAGCTCATAGGACCAGAAGTAAAAGCCATAACCAACGCTATCCCGGATAGCAGTCACAGCTCCGCCGAAGTAAAGACCTCGAGGACCTTCTTTGTTCCAGATATCCTTAGTGATAGCCCAGCTTGAGGTTGGAGAGGATGCCAGCTGCGCCCTGCACTTGATGAGTTCGGTTGGGGTGCTAACGACCCAAGTTGCAAGACCGCCCACCGCGCCAGCAAGCCAAGTATTCCACAAGTTTCCAGATGTTGAGAATACGCTATTTAATGCCGCCTCGGTTCGGTTATAAGAAACAAAGAGTAAGGCGTTCAGAGCACCATAACCGAGAATTGGTGCTGCAGTTCCGGTCACCAAGGAGGCGTATGATCCGAGGTACCGCGTGCTGAAAGACGCACTCTGGTTGATGGCTGAAGCCGCTGCTGTTGTTCCTGTAGGGATCGAACAAACAGGCGGGCTCGTCACTGGACTGGTATGTTGCGCTTGAAGTCGAACTTTGATCACATCAAGAGGATTTCCGATGATAATTCCAACAGCACCACTGAGATAGCCAGCCCAGAAATCAGCCGACATTATGAGACTGTTTTTATAGACTCTATAGGCGAGAGAAGAGGATCAGTATTCCTTGAGACTTTGCGCTGAGCCACAGTGATAGTGCTCAAGACGCCGAGGTATACGAGGCCCCAGGCCAAACCAAGCCGTGCAAGAGGAGCTCGATTCGCAGTAGCCTGTACATTAATTCGACGAAACCGCGTAAGATATTGCCAATGCGCAAAGTGTCCAGCAACAGTTGCAGTCAAAATTCCAGTGCGATGTCGAGCAATTGCTACTTGAAGAGGGGTCGGTCCAGAGGATTGATGGTCGGCAAAAGGATCTCCACCGGCCGATCGGCTTTGATCGGAGTTGGGGAGATTGACGCTTGAAGGCATGTGTTAGTGATCCAGGGTCTTTCAGAGCCGCATACTGAAAAATTAGATGATCAGCGGTGACCTACCCTGACGACGTTGCAGCAAATGGGCTTTCAGTTATCATCTTTGGCTGGTTTTTGACCGAGTTGTATAAGGGGAAAAGGAGAAGATATATTCCTTGCCACCAGTTTCGGTCCCATCATGAACCGGACGACAAACTTGATTCTTTGGGCCGATTCCCGATGGATCCAATGTTACCTAAGCTAGTGGAGGCCAAGCTTTCGGTGGTTTCGGGGTCTTTGCCGGGGAGGAAACTGTACTAAGTAAAGATAGAGCTAGTGGCGGTTCACGTGATAGCGTGTTTCTGCCTGCTGTCGCGTCGAGTCACTGACATCGCGCTTACCTATTTACCTTCCATTGATTCTTGCTGGGGTGACACGAAATCTTTCACATTTGGAACAATCGCTTGATCAGTCTCTGAAACGAGAAGATATTCAAGATGGGAGCAGCGTGAGTGCTAGGACACTTTGTTCGTTGTTGCAAGCTCTAATACTCAATTCAGGTCCCCTCTCGTCGCGACGCCACTTGCTGGCAAGGACAAAACTCTAGGCAAGCGGATGCCAACGCCCTCTTCAATTGACCGTCTTCACAAACCATTCAAATGCCCTGGTGTCGCTGGAAGAAGTCCGGCTGTTGATCGGCCGTCCCGCAAGCGAAGAAAGGTTGATTATGGTGGTGCCGACGGCGAAGCAGATGATGATAAGCCATACTCCAACGATGACAGGCTGGCGCTTGCCACTCGAGATATCAACCGTTTTCCAGTTTTTCAGGCCAAAGATAAGGGTCTCGTTTTCCGCAAGGCCTTTTCTGTACCATTGAAGAACAAGGACAGCGCTGCATACAATCCCAATCGTGCCCCTCCTACTCTGGGTCTACGGCAAGGTGCAGTCTTCATTGCGAAGCCTCTACATGACCCCAGTGGCGAATTCGCAATTGTTCTTCATGACCCGACTGTCGACGACAAACCAAAAGATGTCCCCAAGGCAATGGAGCCCGCCAAGACAGAGGCTGCTGATGGGAAACTTGACGCTCCACTCGTACACAAGAGTCTTGCTGAAATTCTTGGAATCAAGAAGAAGGTGGACGGAGAACACCCTCGCGTTCCAGTCGTAATTGACCCGAAGCTGGCCAAGATCCTTCGTCCCCATCAAGTCGAAGGTGTCAAATTTATGTATCGATGTGTTACTGGCCTGATCGATGAGAAGGCGAATGGCTGCATCATGGCCGACGAAATGGGTCTGGGAAAGACTCTTCAGTGCATTTCTCTGATGTGGACACTACTCAAGCAATCCCCCGATGCTGGAAAGCCGACAATTCAGAAAGCAATCGTTGTCTGTCCTGCCAGTTTGGTCAAGAATTGGGCCAACGAGTTGGTGAAGTGGCTTGGTCCTAATGCCATCAACCCATTCGCCATCGATGGAAAGGCATCTAAGGAAGAACTGACGCGTCAACTTCGACAGTGGGCAATTGCTAGCGGTCGAGCCGTCACCAGGCCAGTCATCATTGTTTCCTACGAAACTCTGCGATTGAACGTGGAGGAGCTGAAGCACACAAAGATCGGCCTACTTTTCTGTGATGAGGGCCATCGTCTCAAGAATAGCGATAGCAATACCTTCAACGCTCTCAACAGTCTCAATGTTTCACGGCGTGTCATTCTTACAGGCACACCTATCCAGAATGATCTCACGGAGTATTTCTCTCTCACAAGTTTTGCAAACCCCGATCTGCTCGGCACACGGCTGGAGTTTCGCAAACGCTACGAAATCCCAATTCTCCGAGGCCGAGATGCTGATGCGTCAGAGGAAGATCGAAAGAAGGGCGATGAGTGCACTGCGGCATTGCTTAATGTTGTCAATAAGTTCCTGATTCGCCGTACAAACGACATCCTTTCCAAGTACTTGCCTGTCAAGTATGAGCACGTTGTGTTCTGTAATCTTGCACCCTTCCAGTTCGACCTCTACAACTACTTTATCAAGAGTCCTGACATTCAGGCTCTCCTGAGAGGCAAGGGAAGTCAGCCTTTGAAAGCCATCAACATTCTCAAGAAGCTCTGTAACCATCCTGATCTTTTGAACATGGCGGATGATCTGCCAGGATCAGAGCAGTGCTTCCCAGACGACTATGTACCCAAGGAATCCCGTGGTCGAGATCGCGAGATCAAGTCCTGGTATTCAGGCAAAATGGCTGTGTTGGATCGCATGCTGGCTCGCATCCGCCAAGACACAAACGACAAGATTGTGTTGATTAGCAATTATACTTCGACACTGGATCTTTTTGAACGAATGTGCCGATCTCGTCAGTATGGATGTTTGCGACTCGACGGAACCATGAACGTCAACAAGCGTCAGAAGCTTGTCGATCGGTTCAACGACCCTGAAGGTGACGAATTTGTCTTCCTACTGAGCAGCAAGGCTGGTGGATGTGGTATCAACCTTATAGGCGCGAACCGCCTGGTGCTATTCGACCCCGATTGGAACCCGGCTGCCGATCAACAGGCGCTTGCTCGAGTGTGGCGTGATGGACAAAAAAAGGACTGCTTCGTGTACCGCTTCATTGCAACGGGTACTATCGAGGAGAAGATCTTCCAGCGCCAGTCTCACAAACAAAGCTTGTCTTCTTGCGTTGTGGACTCGGCGGAAGATGTTGAACGGCATTTCTCGCTCGACAGTCTCCGTGAGCTTTTCCAGTATCGGCCAGATACCAAGAGCGACACTCATGAGACGTTCAAGTGCAAGCGGTGTAAGCCTGATGGCAAGCAGTATATCAAGGCGCCGGCCATGCTGTATGGTGATACCAGCACATGGAATCATTTTGTCAACGAGGGATTGAAGCCCATCCAGGACTTGCTCTTGAGACAAGAATGTGGAGAGTCCGAGGTTTCTGCTGTGTTCCAGTATATTTCTCACTAAGTTATCAGCGTGTGTGTCTTTAATGATTCATGTTCACGAGGCGTGCAGGGCGTTATTGTGGATTAGCGATATTGGAAGGTCACTGTCTGTTTTATGGAGTTTCATCCCAGACCTGTTTAGGTAGACAGGCTTCACCGTGGACTGATCTTAGATGTCAAAACACTGATAGAATATAAAATACTATAAGCAGCCCAGAGCGCACTGGGTTTGTACCAATTCTCCATGCACTGCGTCGTGAGATCTCCATCAATCATACCACAAGTTCGTGGCTTATCGCCCTATCATACCAGGAGCTACATTTGTCTCGAGTTATTCCATTCGATTAACTAGATAACTGACAAAATTATCTATATTCTTCGAGTTACTCTGTATCATGGCTTATATCATGTTGAAGTCATGAGAGTGAGGCACAGTGCTTATGACATTTACTCTCGTTTTCGCACTGTCAAGAATTTGCAAACTAAAGTTTTAAGTCTCTCTGACCAAGTTGAACATTCTGAGATTCTCAACCCCAACAATCAAAATCGTTAGGATTACCTCAGTCAAATCAAATAAATCCGGCTACTCTCCATCAAACATATCAAAATGTCTTCAAAGCCTACCGGCCAGTCCTCACCGGAGTTTACCTCCTACTACCTTCAACGCGCAACACAAGAGCTCTCAGAGGACCTTGACAAAGTTCGCAACGCGGAGGACTTCAAGGCCGATTCTATCCCTTTCCTTGTTCACGCTCTGCAACAAGGTGCGGGCCTTTTCTCTCCTGAGGACCAGAAGAGAGTGGTTGCAGCACCAAAGGCCAAGGACGGGGATGCGTGAGCAGACTTTATATACGCAGTCCAGATCATTTCAGTCTACTACGTCAACGCACGACAGTATTTCAGATCCGCTCCTTTCCAACATGTGGATTCGTGAGAGCCATTCTTCATCACCTTCCACCAGACAAGGACATGTCAAATCACATGGATGGCGTTTTTCTTGGCAGACAGAAAGCTGCCCTGTCGACACCAAGAACGCTTGACACTACACCCCAATGCGCCGCAGCATGTGTATCAACTCAGTAAAAAGGGGAAAAGTCAGATTCAGAAATTAGGTCAATTAGCGGCCGTTATTTCATAAGGGTATCTCAAAGCAGAGTCAACACTACATCAAGCGCGCAATACAATCAATCTACAGATACGTCTGTCTCCCACCCAAGCCGAATTATGGCAGTATGTTATTCCTCCATCAGTATGTGTATATGTACGGCCTAGTTCGAGTTACGGCGTCGTTCGAGTCGGACAGCCCATCCCTTGATGGCGAGGACGATAACGACCCAAGCCATCAGGAGGGCGACCAGACCCATGGTGACAGTGTACATGAACATGGCGTCGAGTTTGTAGTGGATCATTCCGTCGACAGTATCAGTGCTCTAGGTCAAGTTAGCTTTTCGAATCTTTTTGCAAGGGCGGTTGACATACACTAGCCATGAATATGATACCTCCAGCGATCAATCCAAAAGCTGCCAGGAGTTCCGTCGGGGGTCGTGATGGGAAAATGGACTTGGGTGGCTTCAGATACATGATGAGGTAGGTCAACCCTCGAGCAAGGGAAGCCCCTAGAAGGAGGTCACCCCATTGCTTGTGAACCATGCTGGACATCATGGTATGCTGTGTGTGGGAGCTCATCATGAGTCCAAGCAGCATGATGACCAAAGCTGGTATGGGGTTGAGCGAGAACTCGTATGTGTCGGGAGATTCAGGTTCGTTTGCTTCTTCGACCGTGTAAGGGCTCTTGGGTTGAACTTGATCGACGGTTGTGTTGAGAAGATCTCGAATACGTGTCGACTCGATGAGCATACCGCACTAAATAAACAAGTCAGTTTTTGCTTTGGGAAATCGACTGGAGCAGATCGTGAGACTTACCAAGCCTCCTCCAATGAACAGAACTGTGATGGAGATGTGCTCCATGTCCTGGGCGGTCCAGTCTCCTCCCCAGCCGCCAAGGTGCTCCATAAAGATATTGGTAGCACCATAGAAGAAGATCAAGAAGCTCTCGACGAACTCAGCGGAAGGGCGCCACTTCTGTGAGTTTTTCCTTGGGCGAACATTCCATGCCCAGCCGAGTTCTCCAAAGCTGCCAGTCCAGCGACCGAGGGTGAAGATGCCTAGCCAGAAGAAAACGCCGCCCTTGATCCAATGCGCCAAACCATTGAAGATTCCGCCTCCCTCCTGTGGACGGTTTATTAGTTAAGTGTCACGACCAAAGTATCTGCTAGCAACTTACAAAGAAGCGACCAAAGGTGACAACACCAGTCGCAAGCGCAATGAAGCCGAAAGGAAGGATAATGCGATCGACTATGCAACGACCGATGTTGAGATACTTCCATACTCGCGAAGCAGCAATCTTGGAGGCGTGACGAGTAAAGGTTCCCTGAGGTTCAGGAGAGGCTAGTGACAATTCCTCCAGGTCACCATCATCGTCCTCATACTCCTTCCTGAGGTTGTTGACAGGCGACTCCATGCCATTGAGAGTAGATGCCGAGTCGCTTCGAAGCGATGGTGTGTTTGGTTCGGTTCCTCGCCCACTGTCGTTCGACATTCGGTAGGGGCTGTCATTGTGGTAGCCATTGTGCGAAGAGTATTCGACCTCTCGTGTCGCGACAGGTATAAAAGCATGTCTCTCGTTACTCGGCGTCTTTCCTTTGCCCTTGAGAGCTCCCGCGATACAGCCCACGGCGCTTACAAGGAGCTGGGCGCAAACGACCCAGGTCACGATCCAGCCAATCTTGTGGTGCGCATTGTTTGGGTACAAGTCTGGGGTCTGCGCATTGTATATCACGCCGATCAAGACACCAAGAGCATTCGTAGCTAGGAAGACAAATTGCGCCGGTAGTGTATAGCGAGAGTTTGCCAGTGAGAACATGACGGCTGGGGGTTGGTCGTGTTAGTCGGCGCATAAAGCTCAGCACCATGAAAACTTACCAATTGGTAGAACAAATACCCAAGAAAGAACCATCAATGCAATATGTGTGTATATGACTCCAGTGTGTTCAGTATGCGCAAAGTATGTATCGGGATAGTCCTCGTCGTTGGGCGGTTGTGTCGTTGTGTTGCCGCCATGGCCCATTCCTATATCCATGTCCATGTCCATACTTTCACCACCACGATGTGCAATTACCACAGGTAGAAGCACCAAAATTAATGCGCCAGATGCGCGCGATATCATTTTTGTATAAATCATACCGGCAACGGCCAGAAAGATATTCGAAGAAGGAAACGATAGAAGCAACAAGACAAGACAAGACAAGACAGATGGACGACACGAGATGGCAAGTAGT
>JABCJW010003308.1:0-13207 GCA_013184375.1 Fusarium newnesense | reverse complement strand
ACTACGCCAGTGCTGATAATCACGTCTCCAAGCAATATGATATAGGCCGGCGTTTTCCTGACAACTTTGAGATCAAAGATACCTTAGACGACAGCCTCGGAAGGCCAGGTTTAGAAGTTAGAAACCTATTATCGAAGCTCAAAACCAAAAGACAGCAGGGCAAGCTACAGACAGCTACTCGGGGCTATCTTCGGGAGGTTTTAGAGGAAACAGCAAAGCCGGCTGGTTATCCTGAACGTTCGCAGGATATTGTTTTCCCCGCCAATTACCGCCACAAGCACCAAGAGCCTTCGGCATGTCCGATATGTGCTATTTGTAACTCAAAGTCAGATCCTGTCTGCGAGAAAGCTCTAAATTCCACTTGCGAAGAGCTGAAATGCGATCTCGAACAGCGTCTCGTGCGCAGTCGACTTGAAGAAGTCGAAAAAGACCACACAAAGGAACTGAACAAGGACACTCTCTTCCCTTTCATACACTTCGGGAGATTTGCATCGGGTGATGTGGTCATGAAGTCGGGAGAAGATCGCGATGATCTTACATTTAGTAAAGATGCTATAGGGTTTGAGATGGAAAGTGCTGGAGTCTGGGATGTCTTTCCCTGTGTTATTATCAAGAGCGTGTCTGACTATGCTGACAGTCATAAAAATGACAATTGGCAAGGCTATGCTGCTGCTTCAGCTGCAGGGTGTGCCAAAGCATTTCTTAAATACTGGTATTCAGCAAGACAGTAAGTTGAATTTCCACTGCCTTTTGAGTCTTCTAAATATATAGATGAATAAAACTGACTCAATATTAGCGAATTTCAGTCCGAAACAGAGGAAAAGAAGCTTGTAGAGCAACTGCTTAAAAGTCTCTACTTTCCGGAGATAAACGGAAGAAAGAATAGCTTGAGCCCTGAAGCCCGATCGACATTTCAATGGATCTTTGACATCGGTCGTAGGGATGATGATGGAGAGTCACGTGAATCAGATCATGACAATCTAGAGAAAAGCCCAAGCCGAGAAGTCGAGAGTATTTTAAATAAAGTCGAAGAGAGAGATTCCGAGGAAGGTCCATTTGGCAAAGTTTCCGATATGCAGCATGAAAATTCCAACAGAGACTTTGAGCAGGCTAATGATGCAAATCAAAGCCCACGACACAGCTCGTCCGACTCCGATGAAGATGACATGTTTGCTGGCTTATCACGGTCACAAATCAACTGGGATAGCTTTACAGACTGGCTCATTTCCGATACGCCAATTTATTGGATTAGCGGAAACCCCGGCTCCGGGAAGAGCACGCTTATGAAATATCTTTCAGAACACCCGAGAACCTCCGAATACTTGGCCAGGTGGCGTCTAGATACTATTCTTCTGTCGCACTTCTTTTGGAAACCAGGAACCCAGATGCAGCAGTCTTTCAAAGGACTATTGTGCTCTTTGTTATACGACCTGATCTCCAAGGATACTGAACACTTTCACAAGGTCCGCGATATATACATGAAGACTCGACGTCTGTCAACGTCTGATTGGAGCCAGAATGAACTGAGATGTGTCTTACTCGACTATTGTAAGCAATCATCAAAACCTGTTTGCGTCTTTGTTGATGGCCTAGACGAAGCCTTGCCAGGAAAGGATGTACTAGATGTTGTACAATTCCTGAAATCTTTGGCTTCTTCTAGTGCTAACGTTAAAGTCTGCATTTCAAGCCGACCCGAGCGTCTTTTTCGGCTGCATTTTGAATCTTGTCCCAATCTGAGGATGCATGAGTTAACAAAGCTTGATATAGCTAAATACTCAGAGTATGCCATGATCGAGTCAACACTGTTAGGTCCCCAAGACCAAAAGATTTCCGATCTGGCACGTCAAATAGCCGACTTATCTAATGGCATTTTTTTATGGGCTGTGCTTGCCACACAGTCGTTAATTCGGGGCATAAATAACGGAGATTCAAAAGAGCAAACCTCAAGACGATTGGAGTCAATGCCTCAAGACCTGATGGATTTGTATCGTGACATCCTCTCACGATCAGCTGCGGATCGTCCCATATATCAGAAATGCATTACCCTAATACTGAACTTGGTCTTGGTCGGTTACCGGGAGGAGTTTCATTACTATCCCATGACAAGTTTTATGCTCACGATGGCTATGCACTCTGACCTTTTGGAAAGATATGTGGTCCGCGGTGATGCGGTGCAAAAGTCGGAGCTGGAATCTAAAGTCAAGGCTATGAAAGATACTGTGGAAGCTGCATTTCTCGGACTACTGGAAGTCAAACGGGTCGATGACACTGGCTTGGAAGAAGTGGTATTTCCACACCGATCTGCTAAAGACTTTCTGCTCGACACGGTGGAAGGTCAGAACCTCTGGCAGCCTTGCGATATTCCCCGAGAGGAGCTTTGGGCGCGGCATTTCAAATCATTGATAGCTGACAGCCGGCTTGATTCTGAGGACCCCGATAGTGATCTCACTTATGGGGTTGTTATTCGAGGCTTACTGAGTTACATGTTCAGGTGGGAGAAAGAACGAAGTTTTCCTCGTGAGATCATTATTTCATTCCTTGAACTCGCACGAGTGTGTTTTCTGCGCGGACATCTGCGCCATACACTTAACGGAGGTCCTCACCTGAAACCACGATGTATCGAAGGTGAATTCCTATCGCATGTGTTCTATGGCAAGAACATCCAGCATGTTTATTATCTCTTAGACAAATACGGAGAGAGCACAGAAGAGAGCATGTATTGCCTTTTCTTTAATATCTGCAAACCTCCAACACTCCATGCAAGGGAAACGGAAATGCGAGTTATCAAATACATGCTGGAAAAGGGGTATAGCCCTAACTGGAGTACAGTCAACACTCCGACGACGACAGGGAATCGGGTCGTGGCTAGTCCTTGGTTCAATTTTCTCATCGCTCTTCTGGACAGGCCTCAGAGCTTCTTTCCAGGTACACCAAAATCGGAATTGGGACCATTGTTTTCAGACATTATCCATACGTTCCTTCAAGCAGGTGCTAGTTTAGAGTCAAGGTTCCCAGTCGTGGTCAAAGTGCAACGTTTTGCGCACGTGCATATAAAAATTGGTTTGGCGAATCAACTCACTTCTTCGCCAAGATTCTTCCCCTCGCAGTACATCCTCTTCGAGATGAATGCAAAAGCGGCTGTTGATTATCTTATGGAGCATTACCATGATCCGGAGCAAAAGGTCAATCCTGCGCTTCCACCAAGTTTCCTGACTGCAAGGCCTTATATAAAGGCTCTAGCATTTACTAACAGAAAAGATACGCGATTATTTCTTGTTAAGAAAAAGCGAATTTCAGAGCCATTGGTATCGATTCTCAAAGGGCTATCCTTGCCTGGAAATACTGTTGCACTCCTTCGCCATTATCGTTTGATGGCAGATAACTTCCAAAAATGGATGAGTATGTCGGAGATGTTTTGCCCCGTGGTAAAAGATGGCTTTAACTGGCATGGTGTTCTGATTCGGGTATCTAATAGTTAAAGAAATATTTCCAAATGGAGCTTTAGGATATACAGAATATAGAGAGTTTCTAAGACAAGACTACTAATTATAATAATAATGAAGTAGCTAATTTACCTTTCTTTTATATCTCAGTGTGGTATGTCCTAGACCACTGACCGGCAGTACTTCTGTATGGAGGTCTCAACTCGGGGCCATTATCAAAGGCAAACATCAAGACCGTGTTCTCACGAACTCCAAGCTCATCCAGGTGATCAATCAATTGACCAACTCGGCAGTCCATCTCCCTGTCCTGTCTTCCCCTCAAAGCCGTGCTGCGGCAAAGTTATAAAATGCAGATGGACGAGCAGATGGTATAAGAAGAAGGGCTTCTCTGCCTTGACTTGTCGCGACAGCCAATCTTGTGACTGGTCCACCTGCATCTCATCGATCCATTGTCTCTTTTCCAGATCATACACGTAAACGTTTTCAGAGTCCTATCCCGCAATACCTTTCAAGATACATGGCAACTCCGCAACTTTAGGCGTGTAGTCTAAAGCCGAAGTAAACTGACTCTCATCCGTGGTCCTCGAAATTCCAAATCACTCGTCAAATCCCCTATTAGAAGAATACCGTCCAGGATATCCCCAAAATGCCACTTTCCATGATAAGCCATCGCACACCGTCGTCTTTATCCTTCTTCTCCCTCGATCACCGATCCATGTCAAACCTATTCACGGTCGTTTCGACCTCTTCACTTCTCGTGAGCGGGAAATAATGCACGATAGGGTTTATCAAGAAGACATTTCCAAAACCGAAGCCCACGCAAAAATAACCTTTCGCGGTGTTATCACCGCCCTCACCGATTATCGCATATAGATCCACACTATTCTAACCGTGGTATCCCTCGCTCCCAAGGGCGGTCTTCAACTCTACGGACCAACCATACTTCGAAGGCCTAGGCTTCAGCAAGATCAACTCTAATCTTTTAAACTCGGTCATCAGCTTCCTCGTCGTGTTCCTCAGCTTCGCCATCGCCTGGGCTTCTGATAAAACCAAGCAGCGAGGTCTATGGTGCATGGTCGCGTTTGTTTGGAGTATCACATTCGGCAGTGCTTTGTTTGGATCAACTGATAAAGACAAGTGGACCAACTACGCCCCCTTCACCCTCTTGAGTAGCGGCAATGCGCTATCTCAAGGTCTTAACGACGCCTGGTTAAGTATCAATACTGGATCTGCTGAGAAGCGCAGTATAGGTTTGGCGTTGGTAGTCATTGGGAGTAATGCTGGTGGACTGGCTGGAAAGCAGCTTTTTCGTGAGAGCGATGCGCCAAATTATACAAAGGGATTCTTAGCTATTGTTTTGCTGTATGCTGCTGCTTTGCCGATTACTAGTGGGATTATGGGGGTCTATTGGAGGCAGAATAAGAAATTGGAGAGGGGGCTTGTTGAGAATGCGGGGGAGGTTGATGGGCAGGTTGGTAGAAGCCAGCGCTTTCAGCTGTAGATGTGTTATGAGATGACAATCTTTCTTTGAAATATTATTGAGATATTTCATCGTTTTGCAAACCTCTAAACTCTTTATTGCTTCAATTCGCGAGACGAACCATGATAAAGGTGATGGCATCAGCGGCTTATTCCCCGACCCTAGAAGCTTCTATTCTTCAGTGGGGAATGCCCCCAACAACGGCCCAAACTCACCGTTCCTAACCGCAAAAGGCCGCTCCAATTATCAACCTCCAATGAAAACGCCCCCTCTCCTCAAATGCCGGTCCCGGGATGATCCAGATACGCTGCAGTTCACTTGACCCTGCCAGCCCAGCTGAGCATCTGCACACCGAGACAAGATCCCTGGGCCATCATGGACTCACCTCACACAGACGAAAAGAACACCACTCTGACTGAACAAGAACGAAAGTACGTCCCCTCAACCCCCGCACCATACTCATTCTAACCATGACTAAGAAAACTCCGCAATCGCTTATCGCAACGAGCGTTTCGTCGTAGACAGGCAGAATGCATTCGAGAGCTAAAGAACCGCGTGAATGCGGACCAGCGATCTGATAGTGAGCGCGTAGAAGCGCTGCAGAAGGAGAATCGATTGCTGAGACAGCAGTTGATTGATGTTCAGACGAAAATGTCGCGGATGATGGCGTCGGTGCAGTTGTTGAGTGACTCGGTGGCTAAGGCGCTTGATGATACTGCGAGTGGTGAGGGGGATGAGCGACACATAGATGGTGAGAGAGATGAGCGAGTGAATGGAAAGACAGGGAATGATGAGCAGATTGTTGAAGAGGCGGCGTTGCAGTCGATGGATCTGGAGGCGTTTGATCCGTCGATTCTGGACTTTGATGCGCCGTTTTCATCATCGAGCGTCACTGGTAAGTATCGGCATTCATTTTACAAAGTCAGGCTCATGATTAATTGAAGCATCGACAACAGAAAATGACATCTCGTCAGAACTCATTAACGTTTCCGGCACAAGCCCATTCTACTCTCAGATCCCGAATATCTGGAGCCACGAGTATCAGATGGGAATGCAACCTTATCTAACCGCCATCAACGCAACAACCGAGTCGAGCCTGGTCCTGGGAAAGGATTACTCTTTTACCAATTCACCGTTCTCGGATCATATTCAGTTACTTCAGCGAATGCTCAAGAATAAGCTTAATATGCTTGGATTCGTTCCAGAAGGTCATAATCCTGTGCAAAGGTATGCAACTCCCTCTTACCATCTCCAAAGCTTCCTAACATGTCTAGTGTCTACCAACCAGTCCTCATGGTCTTGTCCATGTTCAACAGCATGACCCGTCCAGACGTAATGGCATGGTACGCCAAGACACGCTTCTACCACATCATCGAACTCACCGCCTGGCAACTCTACCCATCCTCCGCAACCTTCAATAAACTCCATCCCCGATATCGCCCTACAACAGCACAGCTCGAGAATCCTCACCCCGGCATCATTGACTGGATCCCCTTTCCCACAATTCGCGATCGTTTAATCCAGCTGCACTCTGCAAACCCTCACATCGACCAGATCTTCTGCGACGCTGTAACAGGCTACGTTGTTGAGGCGCTCATGTCGGATCTCGTCCTGGGTGCCCCGCAGATAACGGTCTACGTGCGTGTAACAGACCTCATCAACACCATGTCGTCCGGTCCCTCCGAGAACGAAAACACAATCGCCATGCTCCCCGCGCCAGATATTTCAACTCTATTCTCATCACCGGCGTATGCTCGTGCCGCATTCAATAAGTTGAACATGGACAAGGGCGCGAGCTACTACAAGATCGACCCCGCATTCTTCGAAAAGTATCCTGAACTCTGGGACCAGGCCAGCGATGTCACGGCAACGGGAATGCCGCTGAAGCCAAAGTATCAAAAGATCCTTACGTATCCGAAACCGCTCGACTCTTCGACTGTGGAGACGTATCGAAGCTTTATCGACTTTTCGCTCGACGCAGCGAATACGATATCAATGTCCCCATGATCCCACCAACCGGGCCGGTTCTCGTTATCTTTTCAAAAGATAAACTCCTCACATGATGCAATAAACGTGCGAAGACGGCATTGCTAGCGCATTTGAGTTTCGGGAAGCGTAATGGAATGTTGAGTAAACGACCCACCACGACGGGTTTGACTAACACGCCAGTTACTAACACGTCGATTCTGTGATTCATCTGTGGATCATCGAGTGGGGATGAAATCATCTATATAGAAATGCCAGAATTAGTACAGCACCATCACAACCACCATTCTATTCTAATTCATCCTCAAAATGCCGTCTCAAATACCAACTTCAACTTCAATTCCTCGCTATAGTTTTATGGATGATTATAGCGAAGGTGCACATCCTGCTCTGCTCAAAGCGTTGATCACCAGCAATACGACCCAAGAAACCGGCTACGGAGGCGATACATACTGCGATCTTGCACGGCGGCGAATCCGTCGACATCTTGGCCGTGACGACGTTGGCATATTCTTTGTGCCGAGCGGAACATCAGCCAATGCTATTTCCATCGCCGCATGTCTCCGACCCCATGAAGCTGTCATCGCTGCTAGCTCCGGCCATATCGTCACGAGAGAGACAGGCGCAGTAGAAGCAAGCGGTCATAAAATCATCAACGTCACACCACAGAATGGCAAGCTTACACCTGCGACGATCGAGCGGGCACTAGATGACAATTGGCATTTTCCTCACATGGCCAAACCTCGATTGGTGTATATATCCAACGCAACCGAGATCGGAACCATATACTCGAGAGCCGAACTCGCAGCTATAAAACAAGTCTGCGAAAAGAACGACCTTATTCTCTTCCTCGACGGCGCTCGAATAGGCACTGCCCTCGCCTCCAAGGCCAACGACATGACCCTCTCCGACATCCTCGAACTCACAGATATCTTCTGGATAGGCGGCACAAAGAACGGCGCCCTTCTCGGCGAAGCCGTCGTCGTCAAAGACGCCCGCCTCTCGTCCGAATTCGAATTCTACGTCAAACAGCATGGTTCACTCCTTGCAAAAGGCCGTGTCATCGGCGCGCAATTCGCAGAGCTCTTTGAAGACGATCTCTACTTTGAACTAGCGCGCAAGGCGAATTTGGCTGCTGAGTCGTTATCCAGCGGTATAGCGCAGGGGGGGTTTTCCGTTTATGCTGCGACGGAGACGAATCAGGTCTTTGCCGTGTTACCCTTGGAACTAATCAAGGTACTGAAGGAGAGTTTTAGTTTTTATGTTTGGGAGAAGTGTGGTGATGATGAGGCTGTTATTAGATTACTTACGACGTGGGCGACTGAGGGGGCGCAGGTTGAGAGGTTTGTGGAGATGGTGCATTCTTGGACGGGGTAGAAGGCGTTGGAGATTGAAAAAGTACCATGGACTTGGGTTTGGAAACAATGTTCTTATTTGTTTATGAGGTTTTTATGTGCTTATTGATAGACAACTAATTAACTTGATCATTGTATGATATCTGCTTTTCTGAGGTGCCCAGGCAGGCGAAGGGGCTGACAAGTCTAGCAACAGAGCTCGGCACTAAAGAGTGATTCTTGACTTTGGAAAGCTTCCAGTTTTCATCGATGGTTCCTTTGGATCATACCCGTGGTATTATTTGAACATGGAGTCCAAGCATGGAACAGCTTGACCCGACTATTCTCGCCAGACATCTCATCGAGAAATCAGCCCAGCTTTTACCAGACCCTTCGATTTTTAATAGACATTGCACATCTACCCGTTTTTACATCTTGGTAATTTTATCGTGGGGTTGGAATTGGTTCCCAATCAACACTCTGTCAAACATCTCTCGGTTTCATGCCTGCTTAGTCACCAATAAGCGACAAGAAGGATTCGCATCATTTGACCGCTTAACCGACATTGATCATTTCTCTTCTTACTAGACCTTTTATTCAACGATCATGGCAGCCGTAGATACCGACCTCAACGGGGAATTTAAGTTTCTGAAGTATCATGACGGTGTCGATCAATGTCAGGACTCAATAGCCGTCAAGCGCTCAGCCTATTGGTGCTACTGCGGTCCTCTCCTCTCAGCTTCCACTGACCCGGACTTATCATTACCAGACAGTTTCTACGACTTTGAAAATCAAGTCTTTACGGGTTCTACTCGCTCCAGACTTATTCCTTTTCTGAACTATATCAACAATCTTCTCGTCGCCAAGGGATTTAAGCATTATTTCCTTACCATACGCGCTACGACACCAACTCATGAGTTTGATCAACCAAGATGGCACACAGATGAACTCTTCTTCACCAAGGACATACTCCCCGGTACACGCTTAGGTCTAAAGTCGCAACACCAAAAACATCATCAAAACACCGGAACTGATTGGAAGATCTGCACTACGCTTCTCGGCCCCTCAACACTCTTTATACCCGCATCCCATCAAACCTCCGCGCGCAAAGCACAAGAATCCGCTCGTAACGCAGCAAGTACAGACCACGAATGTATATCAATTCGTTGTGTCGGCTGCGCCGCTGCAGCAGATGCTGTGCGCGATGAACTAGCTACTGTATTAGAACCGTTTGGTGCAGAAGCAGCAGAAATGGGTGAATGCTCTGTGTTCAAAGTTGGCAGGGAGTTTGGAGCTGTACATTCTGAACCTTGTATGAGCGAGGGAAATAGTGGCAGGGTTTTCATCAATGTTGTGCCAGGGACGGAGGATGAGTTGAAAGTGTTAATGCGGAAGTGGGGCATGCAGTTCCCAAGGCAGTGGTGGGTTGGAGGGAGATGAATGCAAGACAGTTAATAACATGCATCTAATTTATTTTCGCTTCTTGATACACTATTCTAGAGTCTCATTTTGGTTGCTGTTGTGAACAGTCGGAGATTGTTGGTCTCATGGTCAACACGTGTCTCGCCCAATTGATGCTTCACAGCATGGGCTCGGGTAGAACTGCAGGGTAACACGTACTCATGACAATTAAAGTTGAATGGACCAGCCTCTGTGGCTCGGTCTCACATCGTAAAATCAGTTGTATGTCGGAAGATGTCTTGGGGTAGAATTATTGCAATGGCTGGAGAGTGGTACAGTGAACTGGAGGGCAGCCATTCTGATTCCTTTCCCTCAGAACCGAGTTGTTACGCAGCGTACCTAAACCTCCAACTAACAGCCTGAATGAAACACATTTCAACTGGAGCGTCTCTACGCTAAGAAAGATCCTGTATTTGTTCCAATCTAATGAACGATAGATATATTTGTTTATTTATTTACAAAGAATTAACTTACGACGTCTCGCAGACAGGTCCATGAGCCAATGCGGCTCTACCGTTTCACCTTCAAAGCGCTATCTGGATTCTCAGGTCCCCAACCGCCCCGCCACTTCCCGACCATGTCGGCCGAGCATCAAAACACCAATGCCTCTGCACCATTGACAACCTGCGCTTACAATAGTGTAACATCGCTCAATCCAGCCCCGTCCATTTCCCGCCATCCAAATCGCTCATCTCAATCAAAGCTTAACGATAGCCTTCTCACCCGCCAGTGATTAAACGGCGCACAGCAGATTGTGGCTTGCATCTACAGGCAGGTGACATATGCGTCAAAGCTTACGGGAGGTCGACGTGGCGCTGCACGCCGTTTTTTGCACAGCGGGTACAGCATCATTCGTGTATCCGTGCCATTGTGTGTGATTAATTCCCAACCTCACACGGGATCCGAGTAGTCAATGTCTCGGGACGCGTATATTCAAGGAGCTTCCCTTATCCCTTCCGTGCGCTGTTTCAAACTCAGATCGGTGGGATCTGGAAATAACAAACCCCGTATTCACTGCGTGAGAGGGATACGACGGGTGCATGGGGGACGGGATAGCTAATCTCATAATGGCAAGGCGCTAAACCTGCACTACTACCACTGCGCAGCTGACGTGACCCCTAAAAAGGGAACAGCGCATAAGGGAGTCTCGTATCTTGTCTCTGCAGATAAAGCAACCCTTCAGCTGACTAGATTAACAAAGGGAGCTTTGTGTATACCCACAAAGATATTAAATAATCTTCAATGTTTAATCCTTTATCTTCTTTATTTCTCCTCTTTTTATTCCACGTCATCTCAAGAACCCGCTTGAATTATTTTGACTTGGCGCTACACGAGGCGCCCTCCTCCTCGAGATTAGCGCCAGGCACAGATCATCCAAGACAAGACCAGGGTGAACGACCCCCCCTTAGATTTGCATTTGCAGGTGGTTTTATATAGAAACAGTACCAACAGTAAAATTCCCGCCATCTCCATTTTTAGTTCTTCCAACCTCTCTTCCTCTGTTCTCGAGGTGTTCATTCCTGTCTTCTTTAAGTGTTTCGTTTCCCCGGTCACTCACTACGCCGGGTTAACAAATTCCCATCTTATTTCCTTCCCCTGTCTCATTTTCTTTTATTTCTCTATACCCGATTAACACATCTCAATTGATTGGACGAGATGTTGTCCGCTCTTTTCCTCGCCATCGCGGCCCCCGCGTTGGCTCGCGCTGCCGCTCCCCAAGAAGATGGCCTTATTCGCTTCCCCCTCAAGGTTTCCACCGGCGCACCCGTTGTAAAGGGCGTCACCAAGCGCCAAAACGAAGTCGCTCTTGAGAGTCAGCAGAACGGTTTCTTCTACAGCATTGACGTTGAGCTCGGTACGCCGGGGCAGAAAGTCACCGTCAATCTGGACACGGGATCTGCAGAGCTCTGGGTAAACCCCGTCTGCTCCAAAGCGCAGCAGCCCGCGTTTTGCGAGTCATTTGGCCATTTTGGCGAGAGTAGCACTTGGGTTAACCTTAACACTACTGGCGGTGTCGTCTACGGCACTGGGTATGCTTACTGGAACTATGGCTATGACCATGTTGTCGTTGGATGTGAGACAGCATTCCTCGCCGTCGCTGAGACATAATTTTTGCTAACTGAATTGAATTAGCTGCGAATATTCGCAACCAAGTTTTCGGTGTCGCATACGATAGTTCTTTTACCAGCGTCGGTATCATGGGCGCTGCGCCTGATCTGAACGGCTGGGATGCGCCTTACCCCCTCGTGATTGACAGCATGGTCCGACAGGGCCTCATCAAGAGCCGCGCATTGAGTCTCGACATTCGCACCCTCGATAGCGATCGCGGCGCCGTTATCTTCGGTGGTCTCGACACCAAGAAGTACACCGGTCATCTCGAGAAGCGCCCCATCATCCCCGCCGCCTCCTCCCCCGATGGTCTCACCCGGTAAGTCCCCGCGCTCAATTGACATGCGCGCCCGTCTAACAATCACAGATACTGGGTTTACCTCGATGGCATCAGCATCATCCAAGACGACGGCTCCGAAGACGCAATCTACTCCCAGACCAACGGCCAGCCCGTCCTCCTCGACAGCGGATACACCGTCAGCGCCCTCCCCGGCCCCATCTTCAACAAGATCGTCGCAGCGTTCCCCACGGCCCAGCGAACCCCCGGCGCTTACGTCGATGTCGATTGCTCCGTCGCCAATCTCAAGGGCACCGTCGACTTCAAGTTCGGCAACACCGTCATCAAGGTCCCCTACGCAGACTTCATCTGGCACAACGACGGTCGCTGTGTTCTCGGTGTTTTCCAGGACGATGAGTTCCCTGTTCTCGGCGACACTTTTCTCCGCGCTGCCTACGTCGTGTACGATTGGGATAACAGGAATGTCTGGCTCGCTAACAACGAGGACTGCGGTACCAACCTCGTCGCTATCGGTACTGGTCCCAATGCCGTGCCTGACTTGGTTGGTGAGTGCGGCTCTGACTCTACCACTACTTCTGGAGCTCCTACTTCCACCGAGACTGCTTCTGAGTCTGTCACCGAGTCTGTTTCCTCTGCTGAGACGACTGCCGATACCACCCTTTCCTTCTCTACTACTCGTTACTCCAACACTACTTTCACAACTTCCAAGCCTGCGTCAACCTCTACTGGCGGATCTGGCAACACTTATGTTCTCCCTACTGCTTCCGCTCCCTCTACAACCATCACTTCCACCGTCACAACCAGCAAGGTCTACACGGTCACAGCCTGCCCTCCCAGCGTCACCGACTGCCCCGTCGGCCATGTTACCACCGAGATCATCACCTCTCTCACAACATACTGCCCTGGCTCCGAGGCTACAGGCGTTGCTCCTCAACCCACCAACGGTCCCGTCAAGTCAACCCTCACATCGACACGCGTGTACACCATTACTTCCTGCCCCGGCTCTGGCTCTTGCAATAAGGGCGACGTTACCACCGAGATCGTACACAACACGCAGCTCATCAACCCCGAGCAACCTACCGGCGTGTACACCATC
>JABCJW010003305.1:0-11052 GCA_013184375.1 Fusarium newnesense | reverse complement strand
CTTATTCATCCGCTGGTATACCGACGACTGCTTAAGAACCTCCTCCGCCACCACAACCACCACCTCTTCCGCATCCACCGCCGCCGCCGCATCCACCGCCGCCCCCTCCACAGCCTCCTCCTCCAGAACAAGCAGCCCCAGCACAACTACCACCACCATCTCCACCACCCGAACATCCTCCGCCCGCTGCATTACCTCCACAAGTTCCAGCCGCACAACCAGGCACAGCTCCATACGCGTACGCCGCCGGAACAAACACAATCGGCGCCATAAATGGTCCGTACACTGTAGGCCGTCAGTAATTTTTCAATCTTCAGGAATGGGGGAGCTGGACTTACTCCAGTAAGAATAACCCCAGTGATCGTAGTATTGATCCTTGGGAGGAAGCTTGCGACCCTTCTTCTCAGCGCGTTTGCAGGCTTTTTGGTAGTTCTCTTCAAGACGCTTGTTCTGAACCTCACGAAGTCTGTTTTGCACTTTTTCAACGTGGCTTGATGCGACGAGGCCTTCGTTTGATGTTCGGACGGCGTTGTGAGAGGAGATATGGGCCGAGTTGTCGGGAGGACACAGGTCTGCGGCTCCGGACTCGTAAAACTTGTCAGCAACTAGATTTGTCAGTCATGCGTCTTGATCTAAATGGTGATTACTTACTCTTCTCGCTGTGAGAGAGCTTGAGAACTCGCCCGATTGATGTGACGTGCGCGGCTCTCACGCTCTCGCAGTACCAGCATGTACACTCTGAGTAGACCTCGTCAAACATCTCCTGATAAATCTTGCTCGTCCACTCAAACCCGTCGTTCAACTTCTCATCCTCAATCTTGTCGTCATGTCGCACATACTTGAACACTCGCTTCGTGGTGTACATAAAGTAAGACAAAGGCATGAGTTGATGTGTATGCCAGCCAAGATCGACATCAAGCGTAGGAACAGCAGTCTTCTTGGGATTCTTGGCGATGATTCTCATGAAGCGATTGTACTTCAAACAACACCTATCCATGGTCTCTCGCGCGGTGGGAGAGTGTAGCCAATCCAGCTTGCACATCTTTTCAGCAAAGATTCCCTGTCGCATCACAGCGCCGCAGAGATCAAGGGCAAAGGGGCTGAAGTTCTCCCAGTAGCGAGACATCATCTTTCGGATGCAGACTTTTGAGAACGCCGGTACGAGGCCCGCTCGTCCGCTCGAAACGTTGCCGTGGATAGTAGCGAGCGCACTTGGTTTGAGAAGTGCCTCAGACTCGATCAACTTGCGCACAGTCTCCATGGTAGGCGGGTCCTCAGGATCCGGTGAATCAAGAAGATTCTGGATCTGAAGGCGCAAAACATGCTGAATCATTCGATTAGGAAACATGCGTTGATCGAAAGAAGATCCTTTGCGAACGGTGATGGGAACGGGTGTTCCGCTGTTAGGCCAGAGTATCGTTCCAGGCATAGGATGGCTCTTGAAGATAAGGTTTTCAGCATCTTTGCAGAACTTGACAACGCTGAGGGTCTCTTTGGTGATGCGGGTATTGCACTTTGGACAGCGCGCCTCAAATCTGATGTCGCCGTAGCCTGCGCCCATCAGACCAGGTCGGTCCGGGGACTTGGGTGTTTCTTCGAGACCGCAGGTAGTCCAGGGGACGTCAAAGGGTTGAGCGCAGTTCTTGTTGGGGCAGGAGATGGTCTTGACGAGGGGGTCGTCGACGTTGTCCCACTGACGGCCTGTTTGAGCGACCCAGCGCGCCTTGTCGTCATCAGAGACGTTGTAGCTGAAGGAGCCGTTGATGGCGGCGTTGACGAGACCCCATGGCATGCCGGACTGCCAGAATTGACGGTGGCCTTGACGGATGCAGTCTTCGAGGAAGTTGTAGGGATTCAGCATGTGAGAGTGATATACCATCAACACGTCTACAGTCTGTTAGTGCCGTCATGCGAAGACAAACAATGACTCACCAAGAGGCGGAAGGGCCTTTTTCTCCCACCAGCGAGGTGCATCCCCAACTGGAAACTGCACAAAAGACGGGGAGTTCTTATCGGTCATGATACCCTCCGTCAGCCGCGCCAGTTCCCTCGGGAGTGAATTCCACCACGCCTCATACCGATCAACAGCCCTTGTGACAAACAGCGCCCATCGCTTCTCGCGTATTTTGCTCAGCGACTTCTTCTTGTCCTCTAATGCATGGTTGAATTCCCCCGCAGCGGGATGTTCATCAACGTCGCCATTCTCATGGACTACCATGTTTCCATCGGCGCGAGTATCCCATAATCCCCAGAGACCGTCTGTGTAGCCAATATCTTCTTTTAGCGCTTCAAAAGCGAAAAGAAGACGCAGATGGGCAAGACAGGTGCTGGAGTCTGGTTCGTGGGGGAGACTGTCGATTTGAAGATCTGTGAATGGTGCTGTGAGCTCATCTGGGCCGGGTGCAGGTGTATCGTTCACGGCCTGATAAGCCGGAGGGGCAGCCATGGTGACAGAATTTGTAAATAATATGCAAGGAATAGTATTCTTGTTCGGTCAATGAGGTCGATTATTGTTGATGATTGTCTTATTGTTGTGTATTTGTAAAGGTTGAGACGGAAACTTGGCAGTTTATATCACGGAACCGTGCCGCGATGCGAGACCCCTCGATCTTACCATGTCTCTGCGTTTACATCATTTGTGGGCAAGCGAGGCAGTGCAGCGCGTGTGTGACTGATTGGATAAGCAAGCCAGTGGAATGATCACAAGGGTAAAAACATGCCGATGATCCGATTGATGCTGGAGGCGTTCTGCTGGTGCACTATCAGATCTGCGGGGTCACTGCGGGGTCTTGCACATTATTGGAGTAATGACTGTTAGGCTAATAACGAAGGTTACAGCCACCGCCCGGCTACACACTGAGAAACAGGCAGCAGAATTCTTAGAGCTAAGCCCTGGAGATCTACTTGGGCGGCGATTTTTATGCAATCGCTGCAAGGCTGGGCGTAATGATCAACGCCAAGATGGAGCATCTGATTGAATGCGAAAATGGAAGGGTTCTTTCCTTCCTTCTAGAAGGCCTTGGGTTATGCCTTGCAAGTTCTGGCCTGGGGCTGTGATGTCGTGGTGGATGCCTATCACGTCTGACTGTACAGAGTACAAGTTCTGGACCTTCATGGATTGGGGGTCGTTTCTGAATGAGGACCAACAAACACGTCAGCGATAAGAAATCAGGTCATTGGGATTTGACAATGACAATTACGTATGAGGCCCAGCGCTTGAATTGGAGAAGCTGTTGGCTGCAGGTGAGTCTACGTGCGCGATGTAGCTCGCCCTCTGCATACTCAATTGGGAAAGCGAAAATTACATGACGGCCCGCGATACCTGCGCAATGAGAAAATGATCTGATCTGCCCGGGGAAAGTAAGCCTTAGATCCGACATCACACAATTCACGGGCCAAAAGCCCCAATCTTATAATCTGTGGCTGAATTAAGTGGCATTTTGCGAAACATTGCGTGCGTGTTGGCTGCACGATTATCTCGGTGTTTTGGCGTAAGACGGGCTGTTCACCTCAAATATGCCGGATCAAATCACCGATATCACTGTGTATTTAGACTCATTTTGCAAATAAAGTTATCAGATCAATTCTTCATCATTCATATCCCACTATTTCCATCCTTTGCGAAAATGTCTCCTCTCAAAGTCCTCGTTGTAGGTGGAGGCATCGCCGGCCCCTCAGTAGCCCACTGGCTCTCCCGCACCGGCGCAGAAATCACCCTCATTGAGCGCTCCCCCAAAGCCAGAACAACAGGTCAACAGCTTGATCTTCGCCACCAAGGCGTAGCAGTGATGAAAAAGATGGGTATCGAGCCTGCGATACGCGCCAAGCATGTTCATGAAGTCGGAACACAACTCATTGATACGAATGGTAGAACAAAGGCTTTTTTCCCGACGATTGAGAGCGGGACTGGGAAGCAGAGTGTCACAACCGAGTATGAGATTATGCGTGGTGATCTTGTCAATATTCTGCTGGGGCTCACAGAGGGGAAGAAGAATGTGAAGCATCGCTTTGGAACAAGTGTTGCGAGCTTGACGCAGGATGATGAGAGTGATCCGAATGGCAAGGTGCATGTTGGGTTTGATGATGGCCAGAAAGACGACTTTGATCTTGTCGTCGCTGCTGATGGGACGGGTTCGAGGACACGGCAGCTCATGCTTGGACCTGATGCTCCAGATCCACGACACTTCCTTGGTGGTTACATCGGCTTCTTCAGCGTGCTGTCCAAACCGCACGACACAAACCGCTTCACATTCTGTCATTTGCCTGGCTCACGCTGGCTTGGTACAAGAAAGGACAATCCGGAGATGACGCGTGTGTACATGAACATACAGAGTCAGAATGAGGGTCTTGCAGCGGCGCACAAGTCAGGAAAGCTGGATGATCTAAAGGCTGCTTGGGCAGATGTTTTCGCGGACGGGAAATGGGAGAGCGCTCGGTTTATGGATGCACTGAAGAATTCCCCGGAAGCAGATGATCTTTACTCCACGCCCTGCCAAGAAGTTCGACTGCCTCCTGGATCATGGTCCAAAGGCCGTGTCGTAGCCCTTGGCGATGCAGCGCATGCTCAGACTGCAAATGGCTTTGGAACAACATGGGGTATCGTCGGATCGTATATCCTAGCCGGCGAAGTAGCGACTCTGTACAAGCAAGATCCCAGCAAGGGAGTCGTGCAGGGTGTCAAGAGATATGAGGAAGTCTATCGACCGATAGCGACGTCTATGCAGGGCGAGCAAAGCGCATTCGCTAGAGCGGTGTTTGCGCCAAAGACGCAGTTTGGAGTGCAGATGCTTCACACGTTGGCAAGAATGGCATCGTGGTTCAAGCTAGATCAAGGAATGGGCCTCGATTCCAAGATCGCCAACTGGCAACTGCCAGAATATCCAGTACTGAACGCTGAGAAATGAAATGGGGGGTATCAATCAACAAAGCTGTATAATAGTCAGACACGTAATTCATCTCTTCTCAATGATTACAAAACTCACCTCACGACGAGTCAAAACACACACAGAGGTATATATAAAACGAAAAGGTCAAGGTATCAATAATCACAGTTCACAAGGAAGATCATCGGACACTATTCTGCGAGGACAGGGAACCTCTACCGCCAGACTCAGTCATGCTAGGTGTATGATGTTCACGCTGCTGCAGTCGCGAGATGGAATTGACGTCTTTGGCGCCTGGTAAGCTGATTGCGTCGTAGTCCAGATAGGCGTACGCACGCTGTCCGTCAATGACTTCCTCGACGTCCCGTGGGCTGCGGGAGTGGCGGAGGGCGATGGAGTTGGTGTAGGTGTTGGAGGCGTGGCTGAGGCCGTTGGTGGGATAGGTGGTGTTGCCAGAGGATAGGCCTGGGATGAATTTGCGGAATATAGGGCGGAGAAGAGCGAGGCAGCCTGAGATTGTTAGCGGGATGGTCAAAGGGAGAACTGGGGGAGGCTTACTGGTGAAGACGGCGAGGTGGACTTCGACGTTTGCCCAGACCATTGCGAGGGAGAAGTCGTAGGGGAATTCTCGTGAGTTGGAGGTGTATTTTTGCGCCTCAACGATCTGAAAGATGGAAGCAATACCGACCCTGAGAGTGTAAGCGATTGGCAGTCTCGCGGTGAAGTGAACTTACAGTGAACCAAGACTGAAAATACCAATGACAGCGATCTTTTGTCCCAGTATCAACTTCATCCTCACGACCTCAAACAACGGCAGAGCAAGAATGATAAAATCCATCAAACAATGCGTCAAATCAGTCCCGAGATAATACTTCCCAATATTATTCATGCATTTCCCATCAATCGACTTATCCCAATATGCTTGCACAGGCATACAGTGAAAGATGGTCATGAATGTCCGGATGGTGATCCAGCATCCACAGCATACCATCAAGATAATGATGGGTATGCGTATGGACGAGAACTGAAAGATGCGACGGTAAAAGGTGAGCACGGACATCTTGCTGAGGAAGATTGACCACGAGTACAAGATCTCGCTGGCGAAGAGAATCTCATGTGATTTCTCCAGAATGTGATCGATCTTTTCTTCGGGGAAGTGACCGATTTTGCGACCCATGTAAAAACATACAGTCCCTTGGATTTGTTAATTAAATCAATGAGATAAACTGAATGGCGTCACTCACACACGATGAGAAGAATTGCATAACCAAGAGCCACAAACTACACGAATCATAAGCATTTATTTTGGCTAGAGTCGAGGTTAAAAATTAAGGATATGAGGGCGCGTACCCAAGCTGCGATTGACAGGGCATCGTCATAACCAACGCCCATCTTAGTCATGCGCCTCGCCTTGATCCTCAGAATCAACGCGAGCGCACTCGCAGGCACGGGGATGATTATGGCGGCCCAGACATTGGGAACCCGGCCCGTCATGATTGAGGTGGCAGCAACGAAGAGACGCTGCCTGGAGTCATTGAATAGCGAAAATGAAGATGAGAGAGCTTTTGGAGGGGGAAGAGAGCGAGAATGGGAAAAAAAGAGGGGCGACTGGGTGAGCCTTTATGCCGAAGGAGAAAAGATACGAGCGGTAGGATTGCCTTAGATTACCGTAGACTGCGCTGCTGAAGATACTGGGTGATAGGGTGCTGCTGGGGCCAAGCAATTAGCATTGCCACAACGTTGACAGGCCAAGCGGCTTTCTGTGCAACCCTCCCTCAGTGGGAAAGCTGAAAGAAGAACGTGCAGGGCACCACCACTGATAAATTACAGAAGCAAAAAATACGCCCCGTCAGCTTTGAGCAGGATTAAAACGGCTGCCTTATTTTCAACCCTGGCCTGCTTCACTCAAGCATTGGCTCAATGGGGGGAAAAGTCGCGCAGTCATCATCATGCCCACACACCCTAGGAATGCTTGTTGGGCGAATCAAAGGAGCCAAGCTCACGAGACACTGCGGCGCTGATCAAGTGACCCCAATGGAAGATAAGGATTTATTGGCCCAAGCTGAAAGCGCAGTCGTTATCTCTCAGGCCTGGTACGTAGAGATAGGCTTTTTAGGATTTGCGCACCTTCTTGATAGAGGTTAGTCTTATGTCGATGAGATTTGTTCTACAAGCCTTCTTTTTGTTCCTTTTCATGGTTTCGAAGCGGTTTTGACAAGGGAAGAATTGGAATTTGGGAGGAAGTGGGTTTTTGGTACACGTCATAGAGGCTTGGCCTGGACCGGGGTCGATAAAGTAGTGGATGTTCTACCCCAGGTTTGAGCGAGTCGAGTCCCACTTGGCCTCGGTGCCAGCGTTAGCCGTTGAAATCTGCCGCCCGTTAAAATGAGGCTTTCTTTATTTCACTGGGTGCTTATCGCGCGCAACTTAATTGAAAGACAGGCTGGACGATCGACGGCCAAGTGGGGTGAACAAACCCGACAGCCTCGTGAGGCAGGCTGTGAGCGCATGCATTGCAGATGACTCATTTCAATACAAATTGTTTGCTTGGTCTGATAAAGAGAACAAAGGAATGCAGCATGCACTGGCTTGGACCGTCCTGTGAGGGGAGCAAACTTGTTTATTGAGCGACGCTATGGTAATTAACGCGATAAGCTGGTGAGTTCGAGTTCAATCGGCAATCAATCGATCCATCACTCATCAAGGCCACGGTTATCTCATCCGTATCGTCAGTAGGGAAGTGTTTCTGCACGGTCCATGATTTCCTGGCAATTATTCCAAATTCTCCTTCTGTTCCTCAGCCCCGGCAATTCTCCCCACCGTCGGGTCAACTCCCCCCGCAATTGCGTCCAATTGGTATTTCTGCGGTCCAACATCCTCACAGGCGTAGTAGTGTATCCCTGCTTCTGCCTCTCTTCAAGCTTAGCCGCTAAATTGACCAACTTCTTGATCTCTGGTGTATCCTCTTCAGATCTATTCTCTTCACGTCGAGACCAGATTTCGCTGTTGATTTCGGCTATGGGCTTGCCAATTTTTTGCTGCTCGGCTGCTGTTGTCGTGACGAAGAATGAGAGCGGGAGGGACGTCCATGCTTCGTAGAGCCAGGGCAGCTCGCGGAGGGTTAGGTGGTAGAAGAGCGACTGCGGGAGATGACGGAAAGTTCGTGATGACAGTCGTAGGTTAGCGATGTCCCAGGAATCAAGCTGCAGTAGAATCTCGAGCTTGATCTCTTGCGGAAACTTGGAAAACAGGTCTGTAGAATTCGGCGCTGGCGAAGCCGCAGCTGAGCAAATGTCATCAGAGTTGCAGACATTCTGTACTGAATCGAGAATATCCTGTAACCCCGGGATGAAGCACGGATTCGCGGCAAGAAACTCGTCGCCAGCGTGATGTATCCAGCGCGTCCGACTTGCCCTCTTCACAGCAGCATGTTCTGGTAGCCGGAACTTTGGCCCGCCTCTTAACTGTGCCCAACTCACTAGAGCCTTGATATTCACAAAGCCATATCGATATATCGACGCTCGCTTGAATACCTCAAAGCACGTCGGATGAAATGGCAATCCCCTAAAGCCATCGTCGCTGTGAGTATAGTGGACGTCGTTGCGTGGTGGAAAGACTTGTGCATAATATCCCCTGCCATTATATGTCATGGCATCGCCCAAACCGCTGAGTACGTAGCGGCTCTGTTTCTCAAAGTCTTCAAGTTCACTTTCCGATGGCTTCCATGACTTCCTGCGACGCAAGAGGCATTGGTAAGTGTTGCATTCTCTCATTGCCTCGGCTGAGATGCGGCTTCCGTGGTATGCACTCATCGATCTGCAGTTTGGTCCCGAAATGTGTTCAGAAGGGCTGAAATCGAGATTTCTGGGGGACCTGAAACCTGTCCCTGGTCCTGTGCCGTCTCTCGAGATGGAATTGCAGTCTGGTTGGACGCACTTTTGGTTACTGAGATATAATCCCACGTGGGCTCCTTCACGGCTATGCCATGCTGCTGAGGGGGGCTCTCCAGCTGTTCGGTGACGACTGATGTTGAAGCTGACGCCGCAAATCATGCAGGGAGGATCTAGAAGTGGCTCATCTGTGTGCTCATAGTAGCCCACGCTCTGCATCACTTCGTCATCATCCTCGTTACCGTCAACCCAGGTCATAAGAGACATTGCTTCGCTCAGGTCTGTGATTGTTTGAGGCTTAGTTTAACGCGGATCGGCGGACTTGGGCTCGTTTGATGCTAGCGGAGGTAAATTGGGAATGGTTCAGGGAATTGTGGATGCGGGGTTTGCTTCACAGTTTATCCACCTGTCAAGTTTGTGACTGATGGTATATACTTGATCTTCACATGGAACTTAGCAGTAAACTAAGTATATGCTATCTGCAAAGATCTCCACCGGCTGTCCTTATCGATAAGCACGCGTCCCGAGGCGCGAGACGAACACGAAGTGACGTAGACCCACTGAACCGCGTTCCTCTCCATCAACTGTACAACCACTGAACCAGCCAACCAAGTTTGCAAGGCGGATGAAAACTACCTTCAATTGATATAAAGCAAGCAACGCAATTCCGGAACCTCTCGCGCCTCTCCAACCGGAGGTCTTGAACGCTATGAAAGCGGTTAGGTCCACAATGACGGCCTGACTCAGTTCGTCACTAACCATCCCCAGCTCACAGAAAGTATCATCAAGGACAAGCAAGCCGAATCAGCTGCACATAAAGAAAATGCCATGCCAAAGTCTTCATCTGTGAATAATACTACGCCAGCTTCTGGCAAGAAGCGCAAAGCTGAACTGTGCTGAACTGTCCCTCGATGAAGAAATCGTTGCATACAAGGCAGACCTGAACGATACCGTCAATCGCGACTCCTTTGAGAACGATAGTCTTCCCAGCTGCAATGTCATCCGTACCAAGTTAAACAAGCTTTTTGACTCGAGTGTTATGAACAAGGCTGAGTTCTGCAGAGCCACCAAGACTAACTCAAATTCCCTTAACAAATTCCTCAAGCAGAAAGGTCCTTTTGGTGGGTCTAATAGTGATGTTTGGCACAATGCATACGTTTGGTTCAAGCAGCGTGAAGTCATGGGCCTCAAAATGCCAGATGCCAAGAAACGCCAGCTCGAGGAGAGTAAGAAGGACACTGCCGATGGAACTCCATCCAAAGCTTCAGCGACAAAAGCCCTTCCTGATATCAGTGATATTCACCTTGAAGGTGAAGAAACAGACGAGGTTCCCATCTACGATGACTGCGATGAGATCCGCCGCAAGATAAACGCACACATGAAAATACCCAGCGTGACCCAAGCCCAATTCTGCCGAGATATATACGCACAGTTCAAGGCACCCACGTGCAAGGGGATCCAGTCAAAGCAACTTTCAGACTTTCGAAAGGCAAAGGGCAGAAATGCCGGGGCGAAGAGCTCAGTGTTTTACGGAGCATATGTTTACTTTGAGAAGATGAGGATCGCGCAGGGGAAGCCAGTTACGAAGCATAGAGTCGAGATGACGTTTATGCATCCTGGAGGGATCCCGAGAGATCGGGATGATAGGACTACTTGGTTCATTGTTGCGGCTTAACCAAGCTCTCGTTGTGTAAACTGGATAGGGGAATGGTCGCTATGTTCTGCTCGGGTGTTGTATCTCATGGGCTTGATAGGGTTAGTAATTGGATGATATCTGCTGGTCAGAATTAGAAGGGCTCCGTGTCACTTCGGTGTTCGCTTAATGGGATTCGGCGTTTGTGTACCTTGAAGTGCAGCTGCTACCTGTGATGAAATGCTTGCACTGTTGACTTTTGCCAGGTAGTTCTCAAAGGCACGTAGGAGAGCACTGGCATCCCTTCCAGGAACACGTATAAAACAATGCTCACTCTCGCAAATTTGTATGAAGAGATACCGGCAAGACTTCAAATATATCAGGATGAATTAATTGGCATAGGTAGCTGGCATCTTGCGCGCAACGGGGAGAGGCTCTGTTGTCAATTGGATGAGACTTTCGATGTTCCGACAAGCTAGCTGAACCCCGCGACATAACTGGTCCAGAGTGAGCGCGCGTCGACAGGGGTCATGGTAAGCAGCCAACAACCAACTTCGCAACCACCAAAAACAGATCAAAAAGCACAACAGATCAAGCGATTACAGAGGGCAAAAATGGCAAAAGATACATACAACAGCGGGGATTC
>JABCJW010003284.1:0-23989 GCA_013184375.1 Fusarium newnesense | reverse complement strand
GCGGAGGCAGTACTTTGAAGGTTAGCTTAGACCAATGACTGAAGAAGGGGGACTTACCATGATGACGGAGTATGAGCATGTTGGTGGAGCGTTGAGATTACCAGAATGTTCAGGTCCAGTGCCCGTAAAGTCGAATACAGCATCTCCCGTGTCTTTGTCGATCGTCACCTTGAGCTTGAATGGAATGCCGTCGTCATTATACTCTGTGGCCTCGAGAACACCGCCCTCATACTTCGCAGCGAACTGTTTGAGAAGGTCCCGAACGGATTGAGCTGCATTGTCCTGAATAGCATGCATATACAGCTGAACAACAGGCCAAGTGAACTCCTTAATAAGAGCTCTGATCAATTCAATACCTTTTTGGTTAGAAGCGACAGCAGCCTTGAGATCAGCAATGTTCTCGGTAAGAGTACGAGTACCACTGCAGCCGGGATACGAAGCAGGTTCGTCATAGAGATGCTTGATCAAACCAGCTTCATCAAAGACACCCTCGTTGATCATCTTGAAGGACTCGATAGCGGCACCTTCTTGCCAGAGTTCGGTAGAGTTGGGAGGCATCGAGCCAGGAACGATACCGCCGATGTCTGCGTGATGGCCGCGGTTGGCGACGAAGAAGATGATCTCCTTGGGGTTCTCTTCATCGTCGAACACGGGTGTGATGGTAGTGATATCAGGAAGATGAGTACCGCCGGCTTGAGGATGGTTGCTGATGATGACATCGCCGGGCTTCAATTCACCAGCCTTGTATCGCTGAGCCTGGTAGGCGATGGCTGTACTCATGGAACCAAGATGACTGGGGACATGAGGGGCGTTGGCGACAAGACCACCGTCAGCAGAAAAGATGGCGCATGAGTAGTCTAATCTCTCCTTAATGTTGACAGAGATCGAGGTTTTCTCCATGGTATGGCCCATCTGCTCAGCGACGGTCATGAAGCGATGTCCAAAAACGCTGAGTGTAACAGGGTCAACAGTCTCAGTAGCAACATTCTGCTTCTCAGCCTTGTCAACTTCGAGGATAACATGCTCGGGAAGAATAACACCCTTGCTGAGATGATCAACGACAATGGTCTGGGTCTTGTCGATGATCATAGCAGGACCGGTGATGTGCACACCGGGAGACATGGACTTGAGCTCATAGACAGGAGTTTCTGTCCACCCGTGATTCTCGAAGAAGATCTTTCGAGAGAAGATTGGTGTTGGTACGGGAGTCAGACCATCGGATTGGTACTTCTTGAGCTCTTCGAAGGGACTGGAGATGTTGAGGACGCGAGATTTGCCTACGCTTCGAACTCGAACGTCATCGATGAGGATGTTGCGCGATTGAGAGAAGCCAAACTCTTGGGTATGTCTAGCAGTAAAAGCAACGCCTGCCTCGCCAACGTTCTCTGATACAGGGATCATGAGAGAAGTATCGCTTCCCTGGTAGCGCATGTTTAGGAAGTACTCATGCTCAGTAGTCTTAGCGTCAAAGCCTTGAGCCTCAAGACCCTGGGCACCCTTGGAAGAAAGGGACTCGAGACGAGCTTTGATCTCGGGGACGACTTCTTCGGAGAAGGTGATGGCGGAAGGTTCTTGGTTCTCGACAACGACATCGGCGAGAGCCATGCCATAAGCGGACAGGATACTGGAGTAGCAAGGGATGATGGCGCGCTTGATGCCGAGATCTCTAGCGATGAAGACAGCGTGTTGACCACCAGCACCGCCGAAAGAACCCAGATTGTGGCTCGACGCACCGTATCCACGACCTTCACTAAGTGTTCGAATGGGTCGTGTCATCGTCGCATTCGCAATGGCAAGGAAGCCAAGTGCCAGAGTCTCGGGTGTGAAAGGCTCACCGCCCTCCTTCTCTTTGTTGACGATCTCTGTGAGAGAAGCGAACTTGTCTCTCACAACATCGCGATCGAGTCGACGGGGGAAGAAGTCGGGAATGATACGTCCGAGGAGGAAGTTTGCATCTGTGACAGTCAAGGGGCCGCCTCTGCCGTAACATGCAGGGCCTGGATTCGCACCAGCGCTGCTGGGACCGACCTTGAGAAGTCCGTTCTCCCAGGACAGGATCGAGCCACCGCCTGCAGCGACTGTGTTGATGTCAAGTTGAGGAGTCTGGATGGTAACTTCCGCCAAGGTGTTCTCAAAGATATGCTCCAAAGCACCAGAGTACCTTGCGACATCTGTACTGGTACCGCCCATGTCGAAGCCCAGCACAGGCGTTCCATCGGCATCGTCGTAGCACGTCCTCGATAGACCGACAACACCTCCAGCAGGACCACTAAGAACACCCCTCAATCCGGTGAACTTGGACCAACTTGTCAATCCACCGTCGGATTGACAGATGAGGAGCTTGTTTGCACTCTCATCCTCTAATTGACCCTTGAAGTTCTTGCGGAAACCGTCCAGATAGGCAAAGGTCATTGGTGTGAGATAAGCGTCCGCGACAGCTGATTGACTTCGCGGCACGTACTTGGCCATGGATTGGAGGACTGAAGAAGCCGAGACTTTGAAGCCCATTTCCTCGGCGAGTTTTGTGACTTGTAGCTCGTGATCTGGGTATGTGTATGAGTGCATGAGGCCGATAGCTAGATTCTTGAAGCCTTGAGCTTTGAGGTCTTCAAGGTCTGCGCGGACAGCGTCAAGATCTGGTTTCTTCATGATCCTGACGACTTCTCCTGTTTGCCCAACGACGAGCGCTGGATCCGAGGAGACGTCAATTGGGCCATTGGAAGGGGCTTCGCTTGCGCCTTCAATGGTGACTCGCTCATCAATCTCCACGACTGTTTCGTAGAGTTGCTTCAAGCGACGGACTGAAAGATCAAAAAGATCTGGTCTAGCCTGGTTTCCGATGAGGAGAACATCTCGGAATCCCTTTGTGGCAAGGAAGGCTACGCGATCACCCTTTCTCTCAAGGAGGGCATTGGTAGCGACTGTAGTTCCCATACGGATAGACTCAATCGGCGCAAGGTCTAATAATGAGCCCTTAGGTATTGTGGTATCTAGGGCAATCTCTAGGATCTGTCGAATACATTCTGTGGGAGCATCGTCGTACTCATCAGGACATACTGAGAGGATCTTGAAGACGATGTGCTCTTGTCGACCGGGGACTTCGGCCCATGCATCTGTAAAGGTGCCACCACGGTCGATGGCGATGCGGATGCCTTGAGATGACATTGTGAGAATGAGGATGAGGTTTAGGGGGGTAATAGAGTGTGATTGATGGGAGAGAGATTGAGATGGAGATGATTTGATGCCATGGTCAGGCTTGGACGACTTGAAGCTGTATTATACTAAACAATCCGGGGTAGATCTCTCCCACGCCCTCAATGTGTAAGTGGAGTGGATTCGCTATCATGGGCTTCATCAACGGTATTGGTCAGAATCTGCTTAATCATCGGCAACTCCAACAAAGCCGATCAATCTGACCGGCAACTTTGGACTTACCGATCCATCTCCACCATCCACCCTCGGTATCATCAACGGCAAATAGGCACGATTACCCCAGACTCAGACCCGCAGACGTTGAGATCATTCCATTACTCAACGTTTTACAAGGGTGATTCGAAATGAGCACGCGACGACCGAGAAGACTACTTGCTGCGTGAGATGCCCTTGACGATTTGGATTGAGATTTGGTCTGATTGTCAAATAGTTGCCATCGATGTCATTCGCAAAAGATCAAGTGTTCGGGTGACAAGCCTTGTCAGTCTTGTAAGTCGACAGGCAGGGCTGGTGAATGTGAATTCCCTGCGAACAAGGAACGAAAGATACCGATTGCTGAGAGGTAAATACTATTCAAATGTTCTTAAGCGGAAGCCAACTCTGGCATTTCCTCAATCGTCTCGGACTCATCACAAGATACTAACAACATGTTCAGTTACCTCAAGAAGCTTGAGGAAGATAGCAGACGACTTCAAGCTATCACCACCCATAACCAGACTCCAGAAACCAACCCAACATTCACTCCCTTCGATGATCAAGAAACCCAAGATGACGCCCCTCCGTCTCTTTCGAAAGAAGAAAGCAACCTATTCAACCCACTATTTGATAGACAACCCGAAAAGCCCATCCATGAAAGATCCTCGGAACCAGGCTTTATCGGCGAAGCTTCATGTGCCGCCTTCAGCAATAGACTCTTATCATGTCTCGACGATACCTATACCCCATCGACAGCTGGTCTGTCCAACTATCATCGAATGAACACATATGGGAGAATGCCAGTAGATCAAGGGCCGGAGTTTCCAGAACGAATGCACGTCAAGTTACTTCTCAATGTGGCTCGACGTTTCATAGGAAATTATCATCCATTGTTTCTCAAGGTTACCTTCATGAAAGAGATTGATGCTGTTTATCGAAGAGAGGTAGTGCCGTCAGCGTTGTGGCTATGTAAGTTTTATGCACTCATGGCCTTGGGAGAGATATATACACATAGAAGGGGAGTCGGTGATAATAACAGAGTGCCGGGAACGAACTACTATGTCAGGTCGGTCAACTTGTTACAAGAGAATCAGGATCTTTATGAGGAACCATCTTTGATACAGGTCGAAGTTTTTACACTACTAGTAAGCCTCGTTCCTTTCCATTCACCAGCCAACGTCGACTAACTATGGACCACCACCAGGCCTGGGCATCAAACATACTAGGTCGCATACGGACAGCATATTGCTATAGCGGAATAGCCATGCGTCTTGCCCAAAGTCTCGGCATGCACAGATCTGCATCTCGACACACAACCCTCACGCCAGTCGAGCGAGAAAGTCGACGACGAACATGGTGGGTGCTTTACTTCTTCGACCGATTCTCGGCATCAAAGCTCGGCCAGCCAATTACGGTTAGAGACGATGATATTGATGTTGAGATGCCAAGCATGGATGGTCTGACAAAGGACGAGATGGCCGAGTTTCTTGACCCGCAGAATCTCATCACCAATATCAAACTTGCCAAGATCATTGGAAACATCTGTAAGTTGTGGCCAGCCCACCTTTTGCCTTCTGTTTTGTTGCTAAGTCGAATATGAAGTGACACATATATACGGCATACCAAAAGCTACCAACGGTCTCTACATACACCAAGTCCACGGCATATTAAAACAGCTTCGAGAATGGCACGATGAGTTACAATCAGACATGCGTGTCAAAGAGCGAGGTACTCCTCGACCCGTTGCAAGTCTTCATCTTGCATACAACCAATGCATCATACAAACAACCCGCCCCGTTCTGCTTCACCTGTTCAAGACACAGTTTCAGCTAGGCACCAAAGTGAGAGAGGATGCATCGCCACGACAGAATGTCTCTTCTATTACCCTTGCCTTAGCAGAGAGCTGTGTCAATGCTGCGCAGGCATCAAGTCGGATCGTGGAAGGTCTCTTCCTAGACGGTAGCATAGCGACCTTTGGATACTGGGATGCGCATCACATCTTCTCTGCTGCCATGATTCTCATCATGTCAGCGGTGATGAAACCCACAGCTGTCAACTCAGATCATCTGGAGACCCTACTAAGTGTCCTAAGATCTCTAAAGAATGATGGAAACATCCCAGCCGTGGACTTCTGTGAGAGACTATCAGACATCCAAGCCCGTGTGTTGAACCTACGGGCAACAGGTCGATTAGACGGCATGAGCTTTGACAGGCCACCCCCAGTAGCACAAACACCGAGTTCCCTACCAAAAGAAGTCCTACATGCCCAAGATCAAGCTTTTCAAACACCAATGAGTATGGATAATAGCTCTGGGGTATCTGACTCTGCAATCATTGGCTACGAAAATGTCGATATCCTTGGTAATCCTCTCATAGGTAGCTTCTTGGATGGAAATCAAGTACAGTGGCTAGATGTTTTATTTACGGAGGATGGAACGTTACGAGAATTTGCTTCTGAGATTGAAGAGCCCTTTTTATTTAGATAAATCACAAGAAATGTCTGTGTCTTCGGGGCCATGTTTGGAAAGCGTGGAGATGATCTTAGACCTTGGATTGATAGCTCCTGTTGCACTGATTGCTTTGATAGAATGTGGAAGGCACAGAGTCTCGTTGTGTAACTATATGATATATTGGTTTCACTACAAAATCGTTCCCACAACTCATTGACCAAGGGGATCATCTGCCAACTAAGGTAGCCAGGTAGACATTTCCTCTAAATCACTCAATCCTCCTGGGCGCCTAAATAATGAAAAGGATTTCTAACATCCTCTCTTGCGAGCACATCCATCGCCGTATCCTTCGTCACCTACGTGTCAAGAGTTAGTCAGGATCTTATATCTCTAAAATGCCACAAGTCCATACGCTTCTGTAGGCCAGCATCCTCATGAGCCTCAGCACCTGGCATTAGTTTTAGCTACGTATTCAATAAAGACGAGTTATCCAAGGAAGCTTACGCTTGACCTCAATGCTGTTTTCCTCGAGAGGGACAGGAATAGCGGCACCCATGACCGAGGCAACGAGGGTCATGGTAGACAAGATGGAAAAGAAACGCATATTGAGATTTGAGTTGAGGATCGGAATAGAGATAGAGCTTGGAAGATGGTTGCTGAGATTTCGAGGTTCATTACCACTATTTATGCTTCTATCTCATGTGATTAGATCCAGTTGAAAGAGACAGATACACAGAAGGGGTTACGAAATGGACAGTACTAATCGTGTAGCAACGGAATGATTTCATAAACTAACCCCTGGGAAGATTTCTTTGTAGATCTTTCGGAATGGAATACGAATCCGCGGTGGTGTAGAGGAATGTCAAGTCATGAGGATGCATGAAGTTGGGGGCAGGATCTGAATCCATGCTGGGTGTGTGCATGCACCTGCTAGGGGACAATCCATGTATATATCTCGGCAATACGGCATCTATGATAGACAATCATCTGACGTGTTATGTTCCCCAGTAACGTAACTGCCGATCACAAGAGTTGGATGGGGAGTTGATCTCGATTCTCCATGAGCTCTAGAAGCACTCCTGTAAGCTCGCATGCAAGGTAGGCCGATCTTCCCGTCTTCTAACATTTATCCGGCTAAGGAATAGCAAAAGCTGACGATTCTGATCCCAAAAGATAAAAACATTAAGGTAGATTTTGAATATCCTAGGATAAATTAGGATAATATTTTGTGTTTTGATTACCTCATTCTTTGTCGTCGAATTCCAGTCTTGGCCACCTGGTTACCGCCGGCCGATAAAGCCTGTATCGATTCGGGAGCCGAACAGCGCTGTTCAGATTGCATCAAGACATGACTTCTATAAAAGAAAAAAGCTACTGAAGTTTATCTCGAGATTCTATAGAACCTAGCCTTCACTCATCGAGTCGCTGCCATGCCCTAGAAACTCTCCAATCAAATCTCCATGACCTTCCGGATACGCTGGTCCCAGGGTTGGATGGTTTAGATATCCAGGCTCCATTAGATTCACAATCCTCCGACTGGTAGCCCAGCTCTTCAACCTATCCCAATTAACGCACTGATGAGGCGATGTGAAGTTTGCAGTTGGAATACGACCATCCTGCCGCCATTTCATTGTCAGAAGCTGCATATCGCCTTGACACATGATGCTCTGTCGGAGCATATCCAAGCAATGGTCTAGACATTTCATCAGTGAGAAGATGCGGCAAAGATCGTCTGTAGACTCACGGTTATGGTACTCATTCGCCCTCCTTTGGTCTTCTGTGATGTTGGGGAAGTAGTAATCTTGATACATATAATGATGAAGGCGCTTCTGTAAGTGAGGTGGTGTCAGAATTACCAATCTTTGTGACGAAATTTTAGGATATAAGCATACAATGCAGTGAAGATTGTGGTAGACGTTGAGTGTCGCAAAGTAGCCTCCATCGGGCAACGAAATCGCCTGCTCCTTTCTGCCAGGTATATGGCTCATTTCATCCTCTGTTATGCGAACATTGGAGTCTCAGAATATGTCAGCCTGAAAGAATATCAATGGGAGAGAAAGATATTACTCCTGAGCATTTTCTTCCAAGCTTCATCTAGCTCAGATGATGGTTTGCCAACATAGACCGAGTGCTTATGCTGGAAGACCTGGGCCTGTGGTCCAGGATTGAAAGGGACTAACAAAGACTTCGTGTGAGATAAAGTGTGAAGTTGAGTTGAGAACTTACTATATGCGACCTCTCTTTCACGAGATGCCCAGACAGAAACCATCATGAGTAGTACCAATATGGTATAAGTGACGAAAATACCTGCGTGTATGAGAATGGCTTGCCACGTAAACAATTTTGAACAAGCAGACTCTCTGCTTGATCGTCGGAAGGGAAGTTTCTCTATTTGCGACTCAGCATTGGAATCGGAAAATGAAGGCCTTTCTGCATCTCCAGATAACAGAGCATCTTGCTCCATCTCGTTGTGTAATGTCATGATGGCACAAGTATTGAGGACGGCATAGAGCGAGGAAGACCTAGAGAGACTGGAGATGTCCCAGGAGTCAAGTGCACAAAGGTCGCAGGTAAAAAGATCCGATAATTGCGGCTAATCTCTGCCAGAATGCAAAGCCCCCCATGTGTAAGTGGGAAGCGGACCCTTGTCTGTCTGGATACACCCCCTCCTAGCCTATTTGTCGATCACGGCGGCAAGAGGAAAGCGATTCGTTGACAGCACTGGAGATATGTAGGATTCAAGTGATGTGACGCAGCATTTTGTACTGATTAGCAACCTATGATTGGATTTCAGTGCTGCGTCTGGTGCCCAAGACATGATATGGGATATTGTATCCGTTCTGATCTAGCCCTTTGGCGACGAATTTGATAAATCTGAGTTTCTAGTTCTCGCGGTTCTTGCTATCATTCTTACATCTTTCTCATTCCATAGAAAACATATCAGAACATGATGAAAAGAATCTACGCAAAGGTTTCAGAAACCATGTCTCAGAAGTGGAAGTATCGACCATTGCCAAATCAGGACCCAGGGTAAACACCACACACCACATGAGGCCATTTCTTGAGGTGAACTTGCTAACAAAGCTACAGAGATGTTGAAAAGGAGAGCAGCCCCAAGCTCAGAAAGTCGTGTCTTATCAGCATCTGCCTGGCAGCAGTTTTATTCTTGGGCATCATCGTTTCTTGGGGAATCTCGTTGACGACAGCTCCAAAAAGCTGTATACACCCGGTGAGACGTATGGAGTGGAGGGAGCTGAATAAAACGCAGAAGCAAGACTACATCAGTGCTGTTGTCTGTCTGACAGAGACAGATTCGCACTTTGAGCCGGGGAGTAGTCGCTACGATGACTTTGCATACATGCATGTCTTCGAAGGCACAGCCACCCACTATGCCGCCTCATTCCTACCCTGGCATCGATACTTTATCCATACATACGAAAAAGCACTGGTAGAGGATTGCGGTTTCAATGGATCGTTGCCGTAAGTCTGACATGCTTCCCTTGACCCTGGCGTAAGATGATCGACTAACTTCTTTGGTATAGGTACTGGGACTGGGCATTGGACGCCCATGGCCTTGCCGCCTCTCCGATATTTGACCCTATAGATGGCTTTGGTGGCAATGGTACAGGCGGAAGCCCTTTATCCGAGATATTTGGGGGCCATTGTGTTACAGAAGGTCCCTTTGCGAATGCAACCCGCCACTGGCAGTCAAAGTCCAATGGACATGGATTCGATATCCTGAAGAATCCTCATTGCCTCAGTCGAGGGTTCCAGACAGGTGAGAAGAAGGCTAAGTTGGAGAATCGAGTCACGATCGACGCTATCAATAGCGTGCTGAGTATACCGACTTATGAAGAATTTGTTGATGCGCTTGAAGTTCAAGCTCACAATTCGATACCCCAGTTTGTGCGAGGGGACTTTTACGGACTGACCGCACCAAATGGTAAGATCAAGGCTCCATCTGCATTTAAGGTACTAGTCTTACACTCGTGATAGATCCTGTCTTTTACCTACATAACGCCCAGGTAGATCGACTATGGTGGCTATGGCAGCAACAGGATATCAAAAGCAGGACAAATACCTATCAGGGCCCCAGAAAAAACACTAGGGTACACGCCAACGAATCCTTGATGGGGTCCAGCTTGGAGGACGTTATCTCACTGGGCAATCTATCAGAGGTGGTTCGGGTTCATGATGTAATGGCAACGGAGTCGGAAATTCTCTGTTACCGCTATTGAATAGATACATCTCACAGATAGTGTAATAGTGGACTTCTATTACGTGCTTACGGACTGTCGGCTAAACCCTTATGTGTAAGCCAATGGGCGAGTGAGCCTCACCGGAAGGATCGCTCTCCATATGCAATGGACGCCCAGAGATCGGCAGAGCTGCCAGGGTATGTAGAACATGCATCCAACAACGTTTAAATGGCCTGAAATGGACGCGAAACGCAATCAATCTGCATCTCAAGCGCGAGATGATGCCTATAGCAGTAACCGGAGATCACTATTCACCCACAGCTTCCAAAAGGTCTTGGGGGCGGAATTATGTAACTCAAGCCGGTGATGATCACCTTGCTTTGCGCTCTTTTGTGTTATCTGATAATAGGTTACGGATCAAGCGGCAACGATATACCCTGTGATAGCTACTTCGGATGATGATTTACCAGTAAGCCGCATGACAGCGGCTGGTAGAAGCCGAAACTGACAGGGGAGGCTTGGTGGCAACATAACCAAATCTTGGAAGTGAGTGTCACGACATGCCTTTGGGGGAAGAGAAAGCGAGGTATGTACCTATGTCTGAGTCCTCAATTTGTTCTAGTCTACAAAGAATGGCTCTACGGTACGAACAACCAAGACAGAACAGGGCTTATCCACCGCTCTCCAAAATACATCTGCAATCCACACAACCATAGGGGCCAACACTGTGAGGGCCAGTAGCAGTCCGGACTGATATTGCCAAGCAGTAGAACTGCCTGTCAAGTCCTGAAATGCAGGTACCATAGAATACCCGAAAAGATGCAAAACAGGGCCATGAACTAGATACAAGGTAAATGAGATCTTTGCCAGATAGCGGAGGGGCCGTGACATGAAAGGTTTTTGGAGTAGCCTATCTCTACTCAGAGACCAGCAGATCAAGGTCGCTCCATAGGATTGCCAATAGATATATCGATCTGTCAGTGATGATAGCAATATGTAACCGGGCGTAGAGAATCCCGCATATCTGGCTCGAGGATAGGAGCTCAGATATAGCCCAACGAAGAATAAGAATTTTTGTGCGAGTCCTGACCAAGCTGAAGATTGTAACGGAGGCTGGTTCATGGCAGATTCACCGCCGTCGCTCGGTAAGGCCCCAGAATCATGATGATTCTCGAGACTCCTCTCGGCGAGGAAGACCCCAGCGAAGAACAGATACATTTCCCACCGCCCCTGTTGAAGCGAGTATAAGCATAGAAAGATGAGTATCGTACCACGAATCCAGCCCCGTGCTCTCGCCAATGCAAGAAGAGTGAGATAGACAATCATGGAGGCGCGAAACTGGATCGGAATCGTCCATAGATGGCTATCATACTCAGACATTGGTGACTTCCAACTCCATGGATGTGTCAGATCAACGATAATAAAACGGATCCAGTCCCGAATCTGCGTCCAAAATGATCCGAGTCGCTCTGGATGTCTGGGCACCCATCCAGGCATATCTTGATACGGAGCCGTGTAAAGTCCCGCACTCACTGCAATGGCCACGATGAATGTTGAAACCAAAGGAGGCAGAAACAGTCGAAATGGCCGCCGTAGCACTGACGACATGGTATACAGCCCCAGAGCGTTGCGCTCCTTCTTGCGGATGAGCTTCAGTGGCTTATAAGCGAGGACGAACCCTGAAACGATGAAGAAGATAGGCACAGTAGGTCCAGCGTAAAGAAGCCTGATAATGGGGAGCTTGATAAGAGACGTGTCGCCGTTTTGGCCAAAACCAGTGTCGAGACCTTCTTCCCAAGGTAAGAGAAAGTGACGAAGGAAGACGAGAAAAGAAAAGAGTCCACGGAGTCCATCGAGATACAGTGTAGGAGAGGACGACGATCGCGCCTGCGAGCTGTCTTTCGGGACTGGGCCTTGGGATATGAAGCTTGGCAGCAGGAAGATACCGATGCTTCGAACATGAGAGATGAGAGAAGATAGTTTATCACGGTCTTTGAGAGACGTTGTCGTTGGTTTGGGTTCTTGCTCACCGAGCAAAATCCCGCCGGTCATGATTTGAGATTTTGTGCAGAAAGTCTAGAAAGAATAGTCTTGAAGGAATGATTACGTTGGGATATAAGATGTACAGCAGAGGTGACTGAGGGCGTGACATGCGGGGGACACAAGGATATAAGCCAAAGGCCTGGGGTGATTAGCCCATTATGACCATCGGTGGCCTTGTCTAGTGCAGATCCCAAATACGGTCTCTCAGACTTCTGTTTTATTCATATAACTTTTGAATTTTATAGAAGATCGAAACTTTTTGCAATAGTATGTTTCTGTGTCTCACCCGTCACTTTTCTGGTTAAGTTCATCTAAAATAGTCTTACTACTTGGCTCCCGCCCCAGGAAGTCCTTCAGAATGTCCATCTCCGGACGACTTGACCCCGGCTCCAGCACTTCATATCTATATCTTCTCCCACTCTCAGGATCCAGAGGGTCTCCTGCAAATGCAGACTTAAAGAGATCTGCGGCAAAAACTATAGACAATGGATAGGCAAAGTAACTACCATCATTCTTGCGAAACATGTGCGCAAATCGAGCCTGTCCAGCTCCCCAATCTTCTGGATTTGGCCCAAAGCTATGCGTGAGTGTATCTCTCTTTGTTTTGTTCCATATCTCAGTTGCATCCATCTCAAGCGCTGCTCTATGAGTTGGAGGTGTATGAATCGCAAGGTCAAAGAGAGCTGGCTGGACTTGAGCCAGGATGCTATTAGCTCTATTTGCGTTTCTCGTTCGTGCAACACTTTCTGCAAGTTCCCGATTTAAGGCTTCTTGACTTTTATGATGACGACCGAGTCGAACTAGTACGTCTGGCAGCCATATCCAGTTCTCAAGCATGATACTGGGGATTTCAATGAAATCTCGCGAGTGGGGGATGGAGTACTTGGTTCTAGCGACGATGTTGTGAATAGCGTGCCCAAGCTCATGAAACATGGTCTTCACTTCGCTATGCTGGAGTAATGATGGTCGAGATGAATACGGATGAGCAAAGCTACAAACCAATGCTGATGCAGGGTGATGTCTATCGCCGCTTGCTTCAGTGAAACCCTAAGCTAGAGGTCAGATATAATATAGACAAGCATTCAAACTCAACATACCGGCTGAATCAGAACATGGTGCGCACCACGATACTTTCCCTTTCTATCAAAGAGATCTACGTATAAGTGTCCCAAGAACTCGCCTCCCTCACCAGGGGAGTCCCAGACTTCATATGCCACGACACTCTCGTGCCATACTGAGGTCTCAATAAGCTTAAACTCGATCCCAAAAAGTTCGTGGAACACATCAATCATCCCCTCAAGAGTATGATTGGTCTCAAAGTACTCGGCTATGAGCTCTTGGTCCACGAAGAAATTCTCCTGAGATTGCTTGTGGAGATAATACGCCCGATCCCATGAGTACAAGGTACTAACAGGCTCTTTCTCAGCACCGAGGTCCCTTTGCTTGAGCTCAAGTAACTTCTTGGTCTCAGCTACTGCAAGTGGCTTTAGCCTCCTGTGAAGTTCATCCAACTGAGCCTCAACGTATGCAACGCTAGGTGCCATCTTATCCACGATCCTAAAAGCCGCATGATGTTCGAATCCCAAAAGGCGAGCAACCTTGTCACGTAAAGCGACCAACGAAGCTAAACGAGCCACATTTTCAGGAAGACGGTTCTGATTAGCAACTGCAAATAGGCGACGAGTCTCACCGCTGATTGCGTGTCGCATAATAGCTGTAACGTGGGCATTTCGGAACGTCACTTGTATCCGGGTTCCTTCTTGAGGCAGGGATTCAAGGATATTCTCTGGAACACCCGCCAAATCTACACGGTCAAACCAGATACCACCTTGATCCTCTGTGAAGGCAGCTTGAGCTGCAGATCGCACTTGGTTGATCTCCTCCAGAGCGGCTCGGAGCTCTTCCCGCTCTTTTTCGCCTCGTAAAAACGACCCAGAACGTAGATACTCGCCGTGCATGCGAGTAAGCAAATGTCGATCTTGACCGTCCAAGTTCCCATCCGGCGCCGTCTTTTCTCTCTCGTAGATCGCTTCCACTAAGGATGCAATGTCATGTCGCATTAGGATCTTGACATGCGCTGCTTCAACACGTGTTTCTGCTTGACGGGCAGCATCACGAAGGTCCTTGACCGGTGATAATTGCCCCAGCAGCGTCGTCAGAATGCGCAAGCGGCATGCGGCACGGTTGGTGTCATCCGCGATGGGGCGGATAATATTGGTAAAGGTTGCGGTTGCGGGTGTGAATGTAGCGGCGAGATCGTCATGCAGAGCTGACGTCGAGTCAAGGATGTTTTCGGTCTCGGCTAGTACCGCATCGGGAGTAAGATTTTCGAAGGATGGAGGGGCAGGGACTTTTTTTTCGGAAGTCATTATGAAATCTCAAGGCTATACACTGTTGTTCGTACTTTGGATTGCCGTTCTTGCCGAGGGTCTTTATAATCCTGTCGTGGGGGCCAAAGGCCCTTTATGCACGCTGGTGAGATGATCACACAATTTGGACCCATGAAAATTGATGACCAATTGGATCAAGCATTGTACATGTGCCGTGCTATACCAAGCCTTTGGGGATGCACCTCATCCCCAGGTCAACTTTCTCAAGAATACTATCTGAAAAGTCGGAAGAGCCAGCCACCGAATCGTTTCTGCGGAGAGTATCTCATAGACAGTCAGATGTTTACTTCCCCACAAGCGAATTCCTTTGATGCATCACTCAAAACGACCATCAGATGGGGAATATGTCCCCGTTCAGACCAAAGAGACAGATTCTTTAAATGATGGTTCCTCAGATTCAGAAATCACTGAAGCAAGGTTGAGGGAGTACCAAAGACGGAACTTTTCATGTTTTATCGTTTACATACTACCCTGGGTACTCACAGTGATATTCGCAATCTTATCAGTCATATTTCTTGTCAAGCTACGTGCTCAATCTCGGTTGGGGACATACGAAACGAGCTTCGCAACTGATTTTTGTAAGTCAGCTCGCAAATCCTTCAGTCAAGATACTGACCTTGACTCGTCAGCTTTCCATATCAAGATTCCCCTGGAGAAAATACAGTTTCGGGGCAGTCCGCATTTTTACAACAATGGTACACCCTGGATGAAAGATCCAGATGAAACAGCACCATGGCCAGAAAATGTGCGATATGTCGGTGAGCCAAGCCATGAGATTGATGAGAACTGGCAGAGGCTCATCGGTAAGCGTTACTTCTCGATCTCCGAAGAGGAGGCCAAAAGAGCTTGGGGAGATAAGCGACATGAGTTTGTAGATCAGAACATGGGAGGCTATTCAGCTGGGTATGAGTGTCACCGAGTCTTGACATTGGAAAATGGTTACTAAATCCCCGATTGCCAGGTTCGACATGTTTCACACGTTGCATTGCATTGTAAGCCTCTGAGCCCTGGAGTGATCATCAGAATCAGCACTGATGAAATAGAACGAACTTCGCAAGGCGTTGCGTCCCGAATACTACCCCCCGAAGTCTCATACGCTTCATGGAGCGCTTCACAACGGCATGTACCTCCAAAAAGCTCTAAGCGAAACATCCCCCTAAGTGACTGATAACTAACTTTCTTTCAAGAGCATTGTGTAGAAATACTTCGCCAAACAGTCCAATGCTATGGAAGTACAACTCTGATACCCACAAGGTTCATGGAGGGTCTTGAGCATAATTATATCGACTCAGATCAACGCCATGTCTGTCGTTCATTTCATGCCCTCCGGGAATTCACGGACTCCAGAATGCCAGGCGGGGACCGATATATCACTCGGGACCAGTCTCTGTTGGATGAAAGAAAGCATGCAATTGCTAAAACATGGGGAGAGACGAATGGGGATAATGAGAAAGGGGGAGCATCGTGATCAGTTGTGGCTTAAGCAGATGAGAGTCGACATGATCCAGGAGGTACTCCTTTTGTAGTCCACAATCCTCATCCCTACTGTACCGCAGGATAATTAAATGTAGCCGTTCACTAAGCCAGTACCGGCTTAGAGAAATCCTTTGTTTCAGGGCAAGGGGATAAGCCTTGGGCTTCCAAGATTGTTATTAGACATGGGTTCGCTAGATTAGTGAGTGAATTTCTTTGCCTCCCGTACGGCAAGACACAAATTGCCGTCCCAGGCATTCTTTCGCTGCACAGGAAACGACAGAATATCTTTGCTCCCGCTAAACTTCGTCGCATCTCAATCGAAAATTCACCTTCCAAGAGTCACGGCAGCTCATCCTCAAGTCCAGCTAGAAATTCTACGATAATATACTCGTTGTTGGACGACATATCTGGCTCGTTCAGGCACTTAGAAATCATGATGCTCTTAGAGTTTTGAAACATGATGTAACAGCAGAGGGTAGATATCAAGAACTCAGATCGAATATATCATTTTCTAATCTAGCATAGACCAGAATGACAGACTTTCCACCTATTGGAAGATTTTCTTAATGTTCTTGTACTTACACAGTCCTGCTGGTAATAGGGCTTAATTCTCATTTCTAACCGTCTGTCCGATGGGAGGGAAGAAGGTATTTATGCCCAGCCATCGAGCCTATGAGCCCTTCCTTTAGAAGTTACTCTTCAGCTTTAAAACGGCTCGTGTGTAATTTTTATGGTTTTGTATTACCAATTGGATCAGGGCCAGGCTCTCGGAAAGACCAAAGCTTCATGATGGTACTTCGGCACTAGAAGATATGGCACCTTAAGATACTATAGTCAACAGCATTTGAGATAATATTCTTGAATACATTTTCAGAGATAGCATGGCAACCCCTTGAGCGCCACAGCGTGGCACGGTTGACGACTGAGACCTTAACCGAACCGTAACACAGGGACTCGCTCAGTGCGGGATCACAAAAAGATCGATAGCGAAAGTGCCATGTACGTACTACCTAGAAGAAACCCTCCATAATCTTTAATCATAAGATGATAGATGGGAAAGATACGGAGTTTGCTGCTGAGACCCGTGACTGAAAGCTTATCTCTCAAAGCCTAATTTGGAATATCTGGGAATATTTTCAATATTAGTATTTAAAACATTTGATCTGCTAGATTTAGGATGGAAATGGATGTCATATGCTTGAATGCAATCGAGGCTTGAAGAGGGTTGTAAAAATGCGTATCCGTAATGTCTTATCTTCCGATAATAGCGCAGCCCAGACGTCGATCATTAACGTTCCATCATTGTTCCATGCATTTACAGTGGATCCACGAAAGATAGCGGATAAGATAAGTGGTGCTGGGCAGATAAACAGATTGAAGCGTTGATGGCCGCTTGCAAGACACAAATCTCCTCAATCAATCAATGAACATGGTCTTGATGGCCACAGATCAGAGCAAGTGTGAAGCACCGGATCAAGATACCGATAGAACGAGGTAATTTCTCAATAACCGAGCTGAACCAAAATGACGTCTCACGGCATCTACGGTAGTTCTAGAAGCAGCCCGGCAAGTCAAAAGTTGCCGGTTCCCTGAATCATGCCCCATCGGCAAACCCCTCACCAACCGACGCCAGCTCCTCCAAGACAGGCAGGTCAACCAGCGATCCCCGGCCCCAAATCCCTGCCACGATGATTCTGGGGTTACAGCACGAGATAGTTCTTGTTACCAAATACAAATCCCTCTCCAAGATCCGGGGTAAACCTCCGTGCGGAGATAAGACTCCTCGTTCTTTAAATCGACTGGGTCCCATCACTCAACTTCTCTCCATCACCATCTTCTTCTTCATTAGAGGAAATACGAGATTCGCCACTATGACTTCAAAGCCCGATATCCTTCCTGACAAGGAGATTGAGGAGCAGCGCACCGCTCAAGATGAGATCTACATCGATCCAGTTGCTGAGAAGGCGCTTCTGCGAAAGCTTGATATGTGGATTGTTCCACCTGTGATGCTGCTCTATCTTCTCAGTTTTCTGGATCGTGTGAATATCGGTAATGCGCGACTCTATGGTATGGAAGAGGATCTGGGTTTAGTGGGTGATCAGGTGAGTACCAGCCACCGTCAAAGTCAGTGGTTATGCTAACTGGCGCAGTATCAACTTGCGGTTTCAGTTCTGTTCGTCACGTACATCGCTTCTGAGCTTCCTTCCAACCTCGTCATCAAGAAATTCAGACCCTCGCGATGGATCGCCTTCATCACCACAGCCTGGGGCATCGTCGCCACACTCACCGGTATCGTGCAAGGTTTCAAGGGCTTGGTCGCATGCCGTGTTATTCTTGGCGCTCTTGAAGGAGGTCTCTTTCCCGGTCTCACGATTTACCTCACCATGTTCTACACCAAGCGCGAATACGCTCTCCGAATCGGTTATCTCTTCGTCAGTGCCGCCATTGCAGGTTCCCTCGGTGGGTTGCTCGCCTACGGCATTGGTCATATGGACGGCGTTGCGGGATTACGAGGCTGGCGATGGATCATTATCCTCGAAGGAATTCCAACCTTCATCCTCGGAATCGCAGTTTGGTTCTGGCTCGCTGATGACCCCGATTCAGCTCCTTACCTTACCATCAACGAACGCGAACTCATCGATGCGCGCATGCGGCGACAAATCGGTCACACAAAATCTTCGGATCAGATGCACAAGGCCGATGTCTACGCTGGTCTCAAGGATTGGAAGATCTGGCTCTTCTGCATTGGTCAGTTTGGAGGAGATACCATTCTCTACGGATACAGCACCTTTTTACCCACTATCATCCGTGGACTGGGAGATTGGAACACGGCTGAAGTCCAAGCTCTCACGATCCCTTGCTACGCTATGGGCGCGATTACCTACCTCGTAGTGGCATGGTTCTCTGACCGAACTCAACGACGAGCTGTTTTTACGGTCATTCTTGGCCTTGTCTGTGCCGTTGGGTACGCTCTTCTCGTCAGCCCAGCTCCATCTGGAGTTCGATACTTCGGTTGCTTCCTCGCCGCGATGGGACTATATGTCATTGTCGGTTTACCTCTTGCTTGGCTTCCTAGCAACAACCCGCGCTATGGAAAGCGTACTGTAGCCACTGGTCTGCAGCTCACTATTGGAAATTCTGCCGGGATCCCAGCTCCCTTTGTAAGTACGGCCTCTACCCTCCCGAAAGCCTCATCTAACACACATCAGTTGTACAAAACCCACGAAGGTCCACGATTTGTCAAGGGTCATGCCGTTTCCATGGCCTTGGTCGCCATGTCTTCACTGATCTACTTGGCATTCTGGGCTTGGTTCCGTCGTCAAAATAAGAGAAAGGCCGAGGGTAAGGAGGATCACAGGATTCAGGGACTGACTGAGGAGGAAGCTGAGGAGCTTGGAGAGCATAACCCAAGGTTTCACTACACTTACTAAGAGGCTTCGAAAGCCATTTCCAGCTCTTCTGGATATTTGTTTCTCCATCAAGATTTTACTCTATATACCTTGGTATTCTTTCAAGCCAGTAAAGAAATAACCCTATAATATCTAAATTACAATACGGCCTGTGCAGGCCTGTACAAGCCCATGGTGGCTATGGACCTGGGGGGCCTCAATATTTTCTCTTTGACCAACCAACATGCTTATTTTAATTGTTGGCTGCACCGTATGTGACCAGCAAGCCACTTTCCCTTAATGGTCAGTTTTTCGATTCTGCCCAAGGCTTCTTTCCAAGCAATCTCAATGAGGCTGTGCCATTCTCTGATTAAAAATCTCCACCTCTTTTCCTCTTCCATCTCCCATCTTCAGACTCATCGCTTCCATCTTCTTCTATCTTTCACGAATCTCATTAGAACCTTCGTGTTTTCGAGTCCTGGGTTGATATCTCGCGCTAAACAAGTTCTCATAAGCTCATTCACCTCAGTAGTACAGAAAGCGATTCGCAGTGCCTTTCAGCAGCACCAGCCAGGTATCTGTAAGACCTCTAAAGGCCCACTAAGATATACTAAGGTATACAACGGTATGCTAAAATATACTAAGATATACTAAACCTACCTAATTCTTCTCATTGCTTAGGATAGAGGCCCTAAGTTTTCTTGCCTTTCCCACCAATCTACCAATCCACGGCGCGATGGAAGTAGCTGGCCTCACCCTCGGGGCAGTAGCCCTCGTCAGTTTGTTCAAGGATTGTGTCGACCTTTTTTCCATGATCACGGCAGCCCGTGACTTGGGAAAGGATGCAGCCATACTCGACACGAAGCTAGATGTCGAGAGGATGCTGTTTCTTCAATGGTCCGAGCGGGTCGGGCTTTTGAATCTGAAGCAAGACTCTACGAACAAGCTGTCTTGCGATGCGGATACCCGACGACTCGTTGTTCGTGTATTGGAAAGCGTGAAAGCTCTGTTGAGCGAAGGTCAGGCTCTACAAAAAGATTATGGTCTCATACGAGTAGACATAAGAGATGTCGACACTGATTCGGCAATGGGCTACAAAAGCGCCAGTTCTTTTCGACTCGCAAAATTCCTTAAGCAGTTGGAGGAGCTCAAAATCAAGCCTTGTCAAAACTCAGACACTGATCAGCACAGCAATTTCAAAAAGGTTACCAAGCAGTTCCGCTGGATTATCGTGGACAAAGACAAATTCAATTCCCTCATCGACCATCTCTCATATTTCAATACCTCCTTGAATAATCTTATTCCGATGTCATCAGTATCTGAAACAACTTCCCCCAAAAATGATCTAATCCACATCAAAAACCTTGCCGAACTTGACTTGGTCATCCAAGCAACAGCAAATACGCGGCCGAGCATCTGCAACGCAGCAACCGCTGCTAAGTCCGCCCTTATCCAATCTCGTATCCTCCGCTCTCTTTGGTTCCGCTCATACGACGACCGAAGGATCAATATTAAGGACCCTCACTATCGAACTCTGAAGTGGGCTCTTGATCCGCCTCGTGATTACATTCAGTGGGATGACCTGAACACCTGGTTACAGAGTGCGTCTGGGCTCTACTGGGTCTCAGGAAAAGCCGGGAGTGGCAAGTCGACTCTGATGAAGTACCTCAGTCAGCATGATCAAACACATGCTCTGATTCGAACCTGGGCCAATGGTTGTGAACTGTTCTTCGCAAGTTTCTTCTTCTACGCTCTTGGGAGACCCGAGCAAAAGTCACAGTCTGGGCTTTTAAGAAGTCTGCTATACCAAATGTTGGAGCGTAGCCCAAGTGCCACCGAAAGAGCTCTTCCTCATATGTGGCGTGAAGCCTGCTACAGTCAACAAAGCTCTCAGAACATCGAAGTCCCATCTATTGCTGAGATGGCAGCTGCTTTGAGGGATTTATGCTCAAAGATTCATGCTGATAAGAAGATGTTCTTCTTGATAGACGGCATTGATGAATATGAAGGGAAAGATCTGGACATTGCTAGATTCATCAGCGAGCTTGAATCGTTTCCGAATGTGAAGATTCTAGTTTCCAGTAGACCGCACCCGGCATTTTTCACAGCTTTTTATCAAAGGCCAATGATGAGGCTTCAGGACTTGACGAAACACGATGTCGCTACTTATGTCGACGACACCGTGGGTTCCCACCCTTACATGGTGTTATTACCTGGACTCTCACCCCTTGAAATTGAAGCTATTACGCGAAAGCTTGTTGAAAAGGCATCCGGGGTTTTCCTCTGGGTCGTTCTCGCTTGCCGGTCGGTCACCGAGGGGTGTGATGCCTTTTGTACCATAGCCGAGCTTAAGAAAAGAGTTGATGAGTTACCCAAAGAAGTTGAGGATCTCATTGAGCATATGCTTGTGAAGATCGATCCAAGATGCAAGCAAGAAGCTATGAAGCTTATACAGCTCGTTTATATTAATGAAGGATGCGAGCGAGCTGATCCTATTCCAACCGTGGGTCTGCATTTGACATACGAGCAAGGCCTCGGCCGAGACACAAGTTTATCAGGACTAGTCCTAGCACCGGTTCCTTCCGCAGAAACGGAAGCCCAGTGCCGAATTATGGAGGGCCGAGTAAGGAGCCGGTGCTGTGGCTTACTCGAAGTCCACAGCTTTGACGATAGAAGCGTTGAAGAAAGCACTGTCGGATTCATGCACAGGACTGTGTACGACATGTTGTTACAACCAGACGTCTCAAGCCGCCTCTTCAAAGACCTTGAAAGCGAAGAGTTCAATAGCTACGCAGTCTTGTCCGAAATTTGGTGTCGGATGATCCACACCTTTTCAGACTTTGAAGAGATATTTATCAGTGCATTGCGTCCTGTCAAATGTGGAGACACACGTGGATGTCGGCCTGAGATCACAGTCCATCTTCTTTCAAGGTTACAATTTCTCTTTGCACAATGGCCTGACGACGACCATAGTTTGTCGTCACCACCAGCTTATTTGCGCAAGCAATACTTGCGACATGACAAAGCATGCCGCAGACACTGCGATGACTTGTCGGTGGCTTTCTCGCTTGCTCTCGAGATGGGCATGTATAATGTTGTTCGCTTTGTCTTTGAGAACGAGGATGCATTGGAGTATTTGTTGTTCCGTCCGCCAAACATCAAATTGCTAGGGGACTGTAGATCTGAACAGACTGCAACCAGTTCTTGTCACCAATTTAGCTGTCAAGATGATCGACAGATTCTGAAGAGCGAATACCCATTGGTCTATATCGTCACCTACAAGCCACTCACAGCAGGATACAGACGTTTTCTCGTCCGCGGCGAATCAGATGACCTTTCTCTGATGCAGCTTATATTGACTATGGATGCAAATTCACAAGATATTAACAAGGGGACGGGCATAAGTCAGCCAGCGACATTTTTAGGTGCGAAACTAAGCCTACAGGGTCTCGATTCGGATACGATTACCGGTCTATTCGATGGAATAGACATGTATGCCAAGGACGATCATGCAAACCAAGAGGAATGGAGGGAGGTGAAAAGTTTGTGTAAAAGACAGCTGCAAAACGCTTCCTTTGGACGCATGAGACCGATAAAACAACCATTGGGAATAGAACCGGAAATGGGAAATGGGAAACGATGGCTTGCTAAAGATGAATTTATACATACTTCAAGGAAAAGACAGAGGTATTTAGTCCAGGGCTAGTAATATTGAATTAGATTGATTGATAGTTAAAGCTTATGACATCTCAACGAGACATATCAAGTTAACGCACAAAGAAACGCCAGTTAACCCAAGCTTTAGAATTCAATATGCATATGGCCGTAATAAAGATAACACTCCTAATTTAGACATTATAATAAGATGCTAATTATTACAGGCTACCAGGCTCAACTACGTACTGGACGCTGAGAAGCTATGCTTAGGCAGCATGACTAAATTGAGGATAACGATTAGTTGCTCTCAGAAAAGATCATTGTAATCCGTGCCATTGGCTTTGTTTCCAAGTTGATATCCTCTCTAAATCACACCTTCCATTTCGAGCATCATAAGTTACAGCGATGACCCTATCTGAACCCCTGCCAAGCTTCGCTGAATACGAAAGCATTGCCCGCTTATTATGCCGCTAACCCCCAATACCCGCAAGCGGGCCGCTCATTCGAATGATTCTAGAACACCATTCAGCTAAACCGAGCTTGCTTTGTAAGGCTTTAAATCACCCAAAAGAGGAATATAAATCTTTCTTTTGGGCTGTCGTAAGTTATCGCCATTGTTCGTCGGCCGCTGCGGCTGGAGTCTGAAGACCGTAATGGCTCTATCTTACGGATACACGGCACCTTTATACATGATGTCTATATGTATCTCACGGCTATGCGGCATCTTATGGATGAAAGGCGATGTGAAGTGTTGATAGCATCGTGGTAAGCTTCAAAGCTTGTTGAGATGTCGCTCCACAGGACGTAATGCTTACTGCTTGTATATCAGTATATATAGAGGATACTGGTCTCTACAAAGAGTGAGTCAGACTTTCAAGCTCATCTTCAAGAAACAGCATCTTCTTCGATCCATTACAGTCAACAATCATGCTTTTCCTCAGTACTCTGGTTCTCTCCTTTGTAGCAGTCGGCTATGC